>JAOTQE010135330.1:0-11919 GCA_025631205.1 Nesometra sesokonis
GAGCGACGGTTTAGCCTACGTGTAGCCTATGAGTAGAAGACTATCATCGCATCTGGCAACCACACACAGGGAGCGACAGTTTAGCCTCGTGTGACCGTCGTACGACCATCGCACCATGCAGGGAGTGCCTGGCTTAAGATTTTTAAAAAAGTGGTCAAGATTTTATGGTGTTTTCTACAATTTCCCATAATCTATTTCTGGGATAATTTTATGCTTTCCTTACAATTTTTTGATAACTTTATGTTATTTTTAAAAGGTTTGGATAAATGTGTGTATTTAGCCAAAATTCCAAGAGATATCAAAGATAAAAACAAAAAGAAAAAAAAAACTTGCCCTAATTATCAAGATTCTAAGTTGTAAGGCTTGGGCAACAGAGATTTGTTTAAGCCTAATTGCTGAACTAAAAAGTAAAATGTGAGGTGTCGTGACAAAATGAGTCGTGTTGTACACCAGGTCATTTTGAGATATTCACAAAAATAGACAGAAAGTCATAATTTACAAAAATGAGCTTTTTTTGGTTTTGTTAAGTTTAATCATTACATTTTTATGATTACATTCTTCCTGTTTAAGTTTATTTACAATAAACATGTTTTTGAACTACGTTTTGTAAATGCTGTTTTTCAAAATCAATGGAAAAACATACAGGAAATCAACAGTGGTTCATCTTTTAAAGTCGATTTGCAAAGTGTGTTTTCATAAGCCTATGTTTTAAAATGATTTTTCTCTGGTTATACTGAAGCTATGAACCTCATTTAAAAACCAATTTAAAGCTTATAATCTCCTCTATCCAAATTTAACAACTCAATGATAACTCAATTTTGGTTTTCTGTACAACACGACTCATTTTGTGGTGACACCTCACATATCTGAAAATGGTTAAGGTAGTTAAAGTTTAATGTATGAACTGTAATTTTTAAAATAAAATAAAACTTGACCATTTTTAAATTTCTGCCTATTATGGATAACTAGCATTTGCGACTTATGTCTCATTTGGTTTGGCTCTGCCACATATGGTCAGATATGGCAACCAGCCATGAGATAAAAATGTTAATAATTGCTCTTTATTATCTCTTTAATGATATCTTAGATGGATGCTGCAAGAATAACTAAATTTTGGTTTTCTGTACAACACGACTCATTTTGTGGTGACACCTCACAAATAAGGTCCAACTATGCCTTTTAATTTTACTTTGTTGCATTTTATCCTAATACAGTAAACAATTTCAATTGTTTTCAAACAATTTTCAAATTATTATATTTTTTTTAAGCTTTAAGTTGTTTATTAATTTATTTTATGCATCAATAAAAACTAAAAAATCATAATTGGATTCTTGTCATGTGTTAGGTATATTAAAAGTAAAAGGTCCCTGTAAGAGCTATTATGCTCTAATTCCTCTTTAGTTTTAGCTCACTATACCGAAGGTCCTTGTAAGAGCTGTTATGCTCTAATTTCTCTTTATGGAACCCAAAAGGACCATGTCAAAATTATTTTACTGCAGTTACTGTATGCTATTAAGTCTACTGATGTTACTGGAGTAATCAAGTGAGTGACACTGTCACGGTCAGCCCCAGGTTTTGTGGTTAACATGCTTGGCTACCAATCCCAAGGTCCTGGGTTTGATCCTGACCAAGCACTAGGATTATTCCCACAACAAATGATGCCACTGCCTAAGCCTCATAAAATATACTATAGTATATTTATAGTACTGTAGTAGTGGTGCAGCAGGTTGGTGGTTAACATGCTTGCCTACCAATCCCAAGGTCCTGGGTTCAATCCTGACCAAGTGCTAGGATTATTCTCACAACAAATAACGCCACTGCCTAAGCCTCGTAATGAGTTTCAGTTTATCAATGGAGGTATAAAAATCCTTCATGGCATATCCATCTTTTAATGAGTGAGTTACTTGCTGTTGGATGAGTGAAATATAAATTCAATTCCAACATTTATTTATATCAATGGCATAAAAAATAATAAATTAAAACAAATAATAAAAATAAATAAAATAGTTTTATAATTGCTACTATAATACCCCTGTATAAAAAATTGGGGAATTAAACAAAAAGAAAGTTGTATGGGATTTTTACTATTTTCATTATAACAAATTCCATTTGGTTTAGTTAAAAGGTATTCAGTACTAGTACATATAAATAAGGTTTACAGCGTTATAGGTATGGAAATCCAAGGGTGGGTAGAAAACATTTAAAGGTGGTGCTAAGAATAATTAAAAACAGTATTTTGACATATTTCTGAGGCTGGGTGGGTGCTACTTTGAAATTAGAGTGGGTGGGAGGACTTAAAATAAGTTTTACGGTGGATGGAAATATCTGCCTACCACTGCTGCTAAGTACAATAACATCCCTGATTACACTATCCAGTAGGTATCCACACTGACATAATGAATCAACTATTAATTATTATTATTTACTCCTTACAAACAATTAGCTTTAATATTCAACCTGGAACATCACAATGGATAAATATTATTATGTTGCTTTGTTCCATTTATAAATTTGGAGAAGTAATCAAAACAGATTCATTTATCTTCAACAAGCAAAACATTTTATCAAGAGAAAACATTGATTATAGCATTGGCAATCAGCAAGCAATTTAAGGTAGGTCTACATTATAAAAACTACAATATTAATTGAGTGAAATCATGAGACTTGGGGTTTATATTGCATGGTTTGAGCTGGATTTTGTTAATACCAATGAATGAACAATATACCAAAGCATTCCACCGACAAAATATGTTCCACTAATACACGGCTATTTACCGAGTGGCTCTGTATGTTGTAGATGTGTGCTTATACTATAGGCAAAACAGCTCTTTATACTGTATTATGATGTGCTGGTATAGGCAGAGCAGTTCTTTATACTATTTGTACTCTTTATACTATTTGTAGTGCGCTGGCATAGGCAGAGCAGCTCTTGCTGTATTATACTATAGGCAGAGCAGCGCAGCTCTTTATGCTGTATTATACTATAGGCAGAGCAGCTCTTTATGCTGTATTATACTATAGGCAGAGCAGCTCTCTATGCTGTATTATACTATAGGCAGAGCAGCCCTTTATGCTGTATTATACTATAGGCAGAGCAGCTCTTTATGCTGTATTATACTATAGGCAGAGCAGCTCTTTATGCAGTATTATACTATAGGCAGAGCAGCTCTTTATGCTGAAAATACTATAGGCAGAGCAGCTCTTTATGCTGTATTATACTATAGGCAGAGCAACTCTTTATGCAGTATTATACTATAGGCAGAGCAGCACTTTATGCTGTATTGTGGTGTGCTGGCATAGGCAGAGCAGCTCTGCATAAAATAGTCCTCATCATATTATACGCAAGAGCAGTTGTGTTTACAGGTACTGTGGTGTGGTGTATTAAATTACAGACAGAGCAGCTTGAATGTGCTGTGCATTACTAAGGAATTTATATTGTTTCATCATGGTACCAATAAACAGTCCAAATATTATTATAAATACACTGTAAGATGACTAGTATTTAATTTATTAATTTGAATCGAAATTCCTTAATAATGTTGATATGATAAACGGGCACCAAAAACAAACCAGGTACAAAAGAAAAATTTCTAAATAAAAATAGATATAATTTGTTTCACCCAACTCTGACATGTATGTGTACCGAATACTCAGTACAGTTCAGAATACACGAGAAAATTTGCAATTTGTTCTCGGGTGGGACTCAAACTCACAACCTTCAGGTAACTACTCAACCAGACCACTGAGCTGGTGCTTGAGTTTCTAGGGATATAATCCGAGCTCAATAAGAAGCAGGTACTGCAATGTATGTAATTACACATTTTCGTCAGGGAGAATACTAGATATAATTTGTTTTGCACAACTATGACGTGTTTATTTACCAAATACTCAGTATAGTTGAGAATGCACGCAAAAAAAATCGATAGAAAAAAAGTCGAACCCACAATCGCTAGGTAACTAGCCTGGCATCTGTACCACTAGACCACCAAGCTTGCACTTAGTGACTAGAGATAGAATTCGAGCCAAATAAGCAGAGAGTACTGCATTGTATGTAATTATACTTTTTTGCGACAGGGAGGATACTAGATATAATTTCTTTTGTCCAACTCTGACGTGTAAAGCAACTTGCAATTTTTTTTTTTTGGAGTTTATTCTTAAAAATATATAAATATAATGAAACTAAAAAGAAAATTTTGGAGTAATATATAGAATAACAATATAATAATTACTATATTTTTATTGAAAAGAATGCAATGACATAAAATAATAATAAAAAAAACAGTGATTTGAACCAAAGTCTATTAGTTTAAAAACTACAATTTAACATGGTATGAGAGATTGTAGGCATTTCAAAATTGTTGTGCACATATTCACAATGCATTTATTACATTTTGACCTAGTGCATGTAAATGGTAATATTACAGATACAGATACAGATAGTACTTTATTCATCCTCATTATACAGGAAATTACAATGCTCATGTGATTGTATCATTCAAAGATGGTGAAATAACAACAAAAAAAAATGATATACAAACATTCTATCTGTAAAAATTTACATTATACAACCTAATCCCGCTAGGAATGAAAGAATTGCGATAACGGTTAGTGTGTGCCATGGAAAATCTCAACCTACCACTCCGATCAATGACGCTTGATACAATTACAGGATTCAGAGGATGGGAAGAATCTGCTATCAATTCAGAAAGCTTCGCAAGGACTCTTTCACGATAAACTGAGTCAACCAACGGCACCCACTGACCCACAATTCATTCAGTCTTCTTAACTATTCGATTAAGTCTATCCAAATCCCTTTTTAGGATATTTCCTCCCCAGCACACTAAGCAATTGCTCAGAACACCAAAGATAATATAACTGAAGAACATGAACTGTATATCATTATTTACATGAAAGCATTTATATAGAATAGCATGGCATTGTTTAAAATCAAAGTAAAGTTTATAGAAAAGATATAATTTTTTTTTCAGTGAAGTCAATTTAAACCATCTTGCTATGCATGACTGATTTAACAGAATTGACATGACAACAACAAAAGTAAGATTTCTTTTTTAATTTAAAAAAATGTCTTATTGTACAAATAAATGACATCAACAAAATCACAACAAATTTTAAAATTTACTTGACTTAACAAAGGTTAAACATCTTTTCTTTTTTGAATTTTTTAAAGATAAAATTTTGAAATTACAATGTATCTATTTTAGTATTTCTTATAGCAGAACAAAACAAGTAACAACAAATTTTTAAGATTTGAATAAATGCAGTACCATGGCCGTAACCAGCTATTGGGCAACCCGGGGAGCCCCGGTAGTTTTCCTCAAAAAAGAAAGGAGAAGAGGAAGAAAGAGGGGGAAAATTTCGTGGCTTGTGAGTCACTGAAAAAGTCATAACATTGCCCCGGTATTTTCAGATCTCTGGTTACGACCATGAGTGCATAGCATTTTTATAATTTTACTTTGTTAAATTTTTTTTTTTTTTTTAAAGATAAAATCTCAAGAATTTCTTGTGAAAGGTGTTCCACCATTAAAACCATTTGAAAATGCTGTATCTAAGCTGACCGTATCTGGTGATGCATTCCCTGTTATAATGACTCCAGATGGGCATGTAGCAGTCGCTGCGGCACCTCTTGGCAAAGGACGGATATTGCAAATTGCTCATGAGGGGTATGCATCATCAATAGACGAGACAAGCGGATGGCCAAGGTTAACCCGAAACACCTATAAATGGTTAGCCCCTGGTATCTGCAGACCTAAAGTTGGAATACTCAAGTTCGGTTCATACGACTACAAACGCCACTTCAACATTATGCAAAAATTTGGTTTTATTATGTCATACATCGAAAAGGTAGAAGAATTTGATAAAGTGGATGTGTTCCTTGGAAATACCTATACAAAATACAATGATGAGGTCCTTGCTACAGTACAAAAACTAGTAAAAGAGAAAGGACTAGGAGTACTATTAATAGGTCATAACTGGGCCAGTAAGAATACTTTTTCTAATAGCCTTTTGTTTGACTGTGGTATAACAATTACAACACAATACGTTGGTTATGATAAAGATAAATTACTTCAACCTGTTAAGCCTGATTCTAAATCTACAGCTACTTAGGTATTGTTCAGACTCAACGATTAAACAGAGTGTAAGGTATGGCGTAACTGGTGCTTCCTGCAAACCTCAGATTAGCATAAACTATGGAACAACGCCATACACTTGAATGATTTTGTCCTTGTGCCATGCGTTGACCAATCAAAATTTGCAATCAGTCTGCATTGACTAATCATAGAAAAACCCACTGATGGCAATTTTAAAATTGTACAGATGGATAATCGCAGGCAGTCTGCTTTAAAATGTAATTTTTTCAAGTTAAAGGACACACTGAACTGTTGAATATTCTTATTTTAATTTTGTAATTATTTAAATTAATAAATATTATATTTCTTAATTCATATGGGGGTAGTTTAAATTTAAAGACATACTACCATCGTAGCTTCTGTCTATTATTGTTTTATTGCATGGGCGTCAATTTTTGGTGGACAGGGGGACATGTCCCCCCCCCTTTTCAATATGGGGGGACATGATATCAATTGTCCCCCCCCCCACTTTTAGTAAATGTATGGAAAAAAATGTACAAGTTGAAAAAAGTGGTAAGCCTTTGATCTTTTTATCAATAAAGATATTGTATAACTGACCCTAAAAATAGAAAATAGCCATACAAACCTGGAAATGACCTTTTTTTTTTTGTTATTTGTTTTTTTGCTTGTCAAAACCAAACAGGAAACCAAGCCCACCCTCTTTGGCGCCACCACTGCAACTTCTTGTCTTTGTCCCTCCCACTTTGTATTATTGTATTAAGTTCTCTGACAGGATAATAAAAATAAAATAAAAATTTATAAAATAATACTGATCCGCCATGATGTCATTTAATTACTCCAAAACATTAAATAATGCAAAATAAATGCTGTATCATAATTGACTGTTTTAATTACATAAAGAAACTAAATAAGGTCAGTCACGGTAAAGCCACCAAGTTGTTTCACAGCAAACTATTGAGAAATAAGGAAATAAACAACATAAATATAAATAAATACAGACAAAATTTGTGTATATTTTGCCCAATAACGTAAGTTAGAGATGTCGATTTTGATGATTGACCCCTCATTTTAAAGCTTTGGAAATATATAATATAATAATATATAATATGGAAATATATAATATGGAAATATATAATATGGAAATATATAATATGGAAATATATAATATGGAAATATATAATATAGAAATATATAATATGGTTTTAACAATAACTCAATTATCAATTTTCCCTCAACTTGGTGGTTTTGCTGTGTCACGCCTCAAATGTTTATTTGAATTGAATGAATTGAACTTTGTCAAGAGGAGTGGGGCATAGGTAAAATGTGTGCAGAAATATGAACTAAAGCAAGTGGCAAAGTAGTTTGTACCAGGAGCGGAGTAATTTTCTTTTAACTTTTCTAGATCTAAATCTTCCTGAGATTACGAATATCGTCGGTGATCAGGATACGGTGACTTTGTATAGATCTGGCAATTTATTTTACATTTTTGCAATTTGAGGAAGGCAGTCAATCATATCACTGTCCATACCTCAATTAATGGCATGGCACCTCTATGTATCACACCAGGCCTCCTGGTCAATTATTGGCATGGCACCTCTATGTATCACACCAGGCCTCCTGGTCAATTATTGGCATGGCACCTATATGTATCACACCAGGCCTCCTGGTCAATTATTTCCATTCTGCTACATAATATAAATCAGCAGATTAACACTCAAACCTTGCTTTGATTGTATTATAAAAAGCCAGTGTGAAAATAATCAGGTTTGGAAATAGCTACATGTCTATAGAAGATTCATACCATACTTGTACATAGCTACATACAAGTACCATTGACATCACTTATTTATTATTAAAAATGATGGTACTACTGCTTTGCAAAGAAAATCAATTATAAAATACAGATGTGTATTTATCTTTACAAAGATTGACTACAGCACTATTGAACAATCCTAAAGATATGTAAGTATATTTTACATATAATTACAGAGTATTAGTAACAATTAAAATATTACGTTTCTTTCTTAAACTGTTATATTTATTAACAACCTGTTATATATTGATGCTATGGATCAAAGACTACTGTCTATGTAACGTTGTTCCAAATGGTTATAGTATGTTACCATGTTCAAAATGAACACTACATTACTATTAAAAGGCATTGATTTAGTTCATGTCTTTATATCATGGGAGATCAAGATGATCTTGAAAGTGTTGTTCATAATTTTATGTTTTAAAATTCATTTAATATAGAAACAACGGCTTGAAGTATTAATGTTATTGGTTTAAGTTTGCAGTAACCAAATAATGCAGATCAGCAAATAATTTCAGAAATTTTCTCTTTCTCTATTTCTGTTCATGTTTGTAAATGTATATTGTCATTAATTTTGTAATAAATGGATTGGTTGGACCTAATGGATTCAATTAAACAAATCTTTGATTTAGAATAATCAACCACCTTGGTATCTCTATTTTCAGAATCTCCTATTTAGATAGTATACAGTATTGCAAGATTATCATTCAAATATGAATTCAAAGGTACAGTATGATAATGGTTGTTTTATTTTTCAAGCTAATAAATTAGAGTAATTTTGTTTGATTTATTCGGTGTTGTAGAACACCAAGAAAAACCCGCAAAAGTCCGGAGTAGACTTATTTCCAGTGGGGTCCTTCTGGTGGTGATTGGGCAGTACACCAGGAGACAATCCCCCACTCTTTTTCGTCTGGTTACGTGCACATGAGCCATGTTGTACACGGGACAAACGGTTCAACGTCTCATCCGAACGATGATGCGCTAGTACCTTGTATTGCGACCCTCAAGCCGAAACACAAGGAGTGTGTTGCGTGGTGTTGAATCATGCCATGGACCAGTGAGTCACGGTTCAGTGCAGAACAGAGTGTTTTCCTCCAACTGAGCTAAATGCCACTCTCTAATTACTGTGCTTAATATTAAAATTAAAATATATGATCTATAAAGACATTCGATGTTATGATACTATGCTTCAAACAGGAGGATTAACACTTGGCTATTGAAATCTTGGTGTATTCTCCTAGTTCTTAGCTTACCATGGTAACATGCTGATACTAGTGTTTTTGCCTTTTGTGGAAAACAATTAAGCTTTGCGACTTTCCTTCATTTGGCTTGGCTCTGCCGTATTTAGTTGTCTCGATTTTATAAAAATGTTAGCCTTCCAAAACCCACTCCCAATCAATCTACTCCAATCTAATCTATAATTGTTGTTAAGTTTCTACACCTCTGCTAAAATAATATAGTTTTCTAATACAGTAGTTGAGTAGGCTAGAATGATAAAATACACACTTGATGACAGATAAATATTAATCTAAACAATGTAAAAATAACCAAAGTTTTTCATGGCTTCAGTCCTTTTTTCTCCTGGGTCCCAGTCTCAGAGCTAGCTTCGCTTGCAACTTTGCCCTGTTGCTTTATCCACTTTACCTAGTGTTTGTCAATAGGCCATGCTACCATAATGATTGTCTCCTGTCACTTTTTCTATGTTTATTGTCATTTTTTAGATTTATTACTGTTTATGAATTTTAAATAAAATCTTACCAACTTATAATTTAATTACTCTTTATAGGTAAAGGCTCAAGAATTCATAACAAAGGGTGTAACAAAATTGACAGTAGAAAAGCTCAATTACCCTGCAGAATTAACAATCACTGGCAATGCATTTCCACTTGTGTACAGAAAAAACAAACTGGTAGTGGCTGGAGCACCTTGCGGTAAAGGTAGAATTGTTCAAATGGGTCACAAATACTTCCTTAGAGTAGATGAGGAGAACAGAGGGTGGCCAAGACTGGTACGCAACATCTACAAATGGCTTGCGCCTGGTATATGTAGACCGAAAGTTGGTATACTGAAGATAGATGGTGGTGAATATGAATACAAAAAACATTTTACGTACTTGGAAAAATGGGGATTTATAGTGTCCTATACAAATGGCAGTGAGTTAAAAACATTAGATGTAATATTTACAGATAGCACCACAGATTATAGTAAGGAAGTTACCGAAAAAATTCAGGATTATATGATGAAAGGGAAAGGTATGTTGCTGGCTGGTTCACATATTAAAGGCATTAACTTATCATTTGGTTGCGGGATAACACACACAGGTAAAGAAGTAAATGATGGCGAATTTCAACTGCTGAAACCAATTGAATAAAATCAACCTCCAGTATCTTCAAAATCCTCACCAAAGCCCTCTACAAATCGTCTTCTAAATCCTCACTCAAAGTTCATCCATGGTGGCAAGACATCACATATAAATTGGCAAATTGACACTAAAATCTTGCTTTGATTTGTAAAACATGGAAAATAATAAGGTCATATTTGAAAATAGCTACACATGTCTAAGAAGAACCATGCAATACTTGTGCATAGCTACAAATATCATTGTGATCACTTATTTATTAATGCTTTGAAAGGTAAATCAAGTTACGAGTTACTTGATCTTTAAAAAGACTGACTACTGTACAGCATTGTTGAACAATCCTGTAGAAAGTATATTTTAAAGTGTAATTACTGAGTATTATTAATAATAAGTAATATTGATTTGATGTTCTTATCAGCCTGTCTTTAATAGGATGTTAGTTAGTTAGTATGTTTTAAGTATAATTACTGAGTATTATTAATAATAAGTAATATTGAATTGTTATATTCTTATCAGCCTGTCTTTAATAGGATGTTAGTTATGCTTTTATGAATCAACCTCTATGTAACATTATTCCAAATGGATGTTCAAAATGAATACTGTACTACATGGCTTATTATTCGAATACCTCAATTTATGCCATGTGGGATAACCTAATTAAGACCATCTCATTATATTTAACAATTTGACATTTGTTAAGTCTTTTTAATATAGAAGTATTTATTCAATTTTGTTTACTTTGGTTTGTAAATTCATATTGTCATTAGTTAATTTTAATCTAAAGGTTAATTAGTATTGGTTGGACCTCTGTACAGATTTTAAAAAAAAACATCTTTAGTATAGTTAATCAATTACTATTATTATATTTTTAGAATCTCCTATATTAAGGTACACTGTATGCAATAGCTGTGCAAGTTATCATTTAAATATGAATTCAACGGTACAGAAATAAAATGTTTGTATTATCTTTTTACTAATTAGTAATGTGGCTTGGTTTTGCCACATTTAGCCATGTTTTTCTAAAAACATTCACCTCCCAAAACATTCTCCTACTTAGTCCAACCCCAGGGGTGGATCCAGGATTGTGTTTTAGGGGTGTCTTAAAAATCACAATTTTGGTTTTGACAAAAAAAAATTGCTTGCAATAACAGGTCTGACTTTGTCTCTAGGAATCATTCTATACAGCCGCTGTGCATCCATTCAAGAATCAAATGATATGAAACTGGATTATATTAAAGACTAAAAGTTCTAAAGTACTACTCCTGATGTACTTCAAGCAATAAACAGTAGTATTACTTTGAGCAGCCATAATTTTAAGACGACTTGGAATTAAGATGTTTTATTTTGCCAGTATTCATTATAGATGAACCTTTTTTTCCTTTCAGCAAAATCCAACATGTAACCCATATAACTGACACAAAATGACCAAGATAACTACAGTATTGATATAAACCATGTCAAATTACTCTTGACTTCAGGCTTTAGTGTGAAGGGGTACTCTTCAATGCCAGCACAGTGGTGGCATTCGCAGACATTCCAACCTCTGAGGTCTAAAATTCAGGAGATTTTTCAAATCTGAGGACTAAAATTTGGGAGATTTTTCAAAGTGTGCCCTCTATCTTAAAATACTACCCCTT
>JAOTQE010135362.1:0-11915 GCA_025631205.1 Nesometra sesokonis
ACCCTTTATTTTAGGAGCACCGGGTATAAAACTGACCCTAAAAAATAAAATACAGACATACGTATGGGGCATACCTAACGTAAAAGAGGTAAAAAGCACATAAAAATCGAGATAGACGCTTTTTTTGCTTGTCAAAATCAAACTACCCCGACCCGGACCTGAGTGAGAAAGTACGCCCCCTTTCGCTGGGTCCTGGATCCACCCCTGAAAGAAGTGTTAAACACATTAGTTTTCTGTTAGCGTAACAGGCTAATGTAAACCTGAAAGGATGGAGAAACTATCATGATTTTACTATCAGTCCGACTTGTTATTACATCGTTTAAAAGTAGCACATGGGCCTATTTTAATGTCATAAAGGGGAGATTGAAATGTTATATTAATAAAACCGTTTTTATTCGATTACTCAATCCCTTTATCTTTGTACACGGACAGTACGTGTTAATAGAAACGTGCACCGTCTGCGCATACTCGGTATTATCGTTTTATGGACCATGACGTAATTTCACCATTATCTTTTGACTTAAGTTATGATTATTTGCTATTGTACTTATCCGGACGCAAATATTATTATAATTGTTATTACATTTTCTTTAACATTTTATTACCAGTGTTAACCTTTGCTCTAATTCACGAAATTTCATTTTTACGATCACTCGATTAAAGCTTTCCAATTACTAAAGTAGAGACCTAGATCCAGGCGTTAATTACTACACGTAGTGACCATTCATTAAGGGATTTGGAACAGTTATATTATATTATAGCGTAAAATAGTAAACTAAGCAATACATTTATGAAATTAGGTTATATTGATTTTGCCATTTTTTTAGATGCTTCCAAACGTCATTTTACTTCAGTCTGTCGGCTGATCGTTCGGTTGATTGGCCGGGCAATCCCATGGTTAATATGCTACTTCTTCAAGAGATTCAACTGAGCATGTCTGAAATCAGTGTCAAATCATAGAAGCGGCGCCACGTAATTCCTACCCTTGTGGCGGCGCGGTGCAGTGAATCGAGTTCAAAATTCACGGCCCGCACTGCTGCAGGGATTTGACCTTTATCTAGGACATGCGCAATTGAAACCATGAAAGGTGCGTATAGGATTGAAAATTAGCATTAAGTGTATTAGTAATATGTGATTAATAATTGATTAACTTTAACTAATATATCCAAATCCAGGCATACGTAAAATATTAATCATATATAAAGCAACTGTAACTAATTAAGTCTATGTGCCGATTTTATTTTGTCTAATCTTACTTCAGAAATTCATAAGTCCCTGCAACAGCTATTGAGCGCTACACAATACTAAAAAAACTACGATACTGTACAATTAGTTGCAAGTTTCATCATAGACTTAGAGATACTTCTTGTCGTGTGAATAGACACGATTCGAATTTCTTACTACATAGATGTAACTCAACTCTAACAACGAGGACCGGATCTGGTCCGCAAAATAGAGAGAAATTTTGATTGTCAGACTGAAAAGGAATCCTAATTAGGCCTAGTTTATTTTTTTTTTAATAAATTGTTATAAAATTGTCAGATCCAACACTTAAACCGCAAATTCATGCGTACATGCATGAATGCGAAGTTGGTTAGTATTTGCCAGCCAACTTAACCGCTCAGCCATCGGGTAGGCCCTCAGTTTACAGCTTTCTCATGGGCACGTTCTGCGTCTCTTTACGCGGCCCCTTTCTGTACGCACATTTTGTGCTTCTTCGTGTTATCACTGAAGGAATGAGCAACACAACTTAAACCTACAACCTACGACCCACGTTGTTAATTTCCTGTTATTTGGTTAAAAGAAAAATACGAGTAATAATTATGATAGACTTACGCCGAAAGCCATAACACTGAGGGAAATGGATCAATACGTAGAATCTAGCGCGGCGGAGTAGACACCGTGGTCTAAATGCTAAATCGGCAGATGTCTTTAAACATAACATAGGTTTTAATATGTCGCTGACCGTTGGCATTAATATCGACGATTCCTTACACGCGTCGCGCAGGGTAATCACATTCAGAAAGTTACAGTCCAATTATTTGGAGAGGATCACGTAAGTACCTCCTTAAACCACATAATAATAATTGCATTCGTGTGCGTTATGATATGAATTTCATTTCTACATACTACATGCAAACAAAAGATGTTCATTGCAACTGAATGATGTGTTTGTATCGGATGGCATTTGATAGGTGATTCGAAAACTAGGCCAGTGAGACATCGAACGTTGTCAGTCGAGTCGATTTATTTCCAATTGGACTTGGAGAGTAACCAAACCCGGTGTTACAAAAGTAGATGAGGTTAATTAGTATTATAGCATAGATCAAGTGGCTATCAGTAGATATAATAAGACAAAAATATTAATGAAAATTGTATGAAAAAAGTCCCGAAAGAGTATTAATAACAAAACTCAAGTCGGTAATAACGATGAATGATAACGATTAAAGGCGATGCAATGGTATTTGCTAACGATAGTAATTCATAGGTTTTAATAGGATGATGATAAGGCAACAATCTTATAGTAACAAGTAACAAGTAATAAGCCATTTCACGGTTTCAACCGCGCATGTGCAATATTGAGGTCAAGTCATGAAACGACGCGTGGCTTACAAGTAAAAGCCAAGAAAATATTGCCGCGCGTCGTTTTATGACTTTAATAATGACCTTAATATTGCACTTGCGCAGTTGAAACCGTGAAATGGGTTATTGGAATAAGATGCGACTGAGCAACTGACAGACCGACCAATGGGGAGCAATGAATTGAACGTAAAGGAATTTGAACCAAAAGAATACTTCTCTAGCTTCAGAGTTTTTTTCTATAGCTACAAAATGAGATTTTAGAGGGGATTTATCCGACGCGTGTCCCCTCTAATATCGTCAAAGTGCGTGTACATATGCGCCCCACTTACATTACGTGCGCCCCTCTATAATCCACCCCACCTAATAAAAATATAGACAAGTTTCAGATAACTAGGTTATAACTGAACATATTCGAAAAACGCGTAAAACAAGGCAAATAACGTTTTTTTTGGCTTGTTAAATTTAAAACAGGGAATACACCATAGATTTATTATTTACGACTAGATGGTAAACTTCCACAGAATAGATAGTTCAATGTGCAGTTCCATGTAAGTGCCTACTATTCCGGAATCCGTTTCTAGCCGTAAATAATATATCTATGGATTACATCCACCACGTCTGGAATAGTGCGCCCCCTCTTCACGATTGAGTTTTCTTAAGGCGAACAGTAATGCCAAGAAACTCCGACGTTTTAAAGAGGTTTATATGCCTATAAAGGTGAAGTAAAATTTTGCGTGTGTGTGCGCGCACTCGCGTGTGTGTTATGTCACTACTCCCAGTGTAGTTTTAGTCTCTCGTTTGCTAAACTTAAACAGCTCCTGGATCTCGAGGGGTTATCGACAACCAAGAGTGAATCTCACTTTAATTGCATGATTATGTTTTATGTCAAAGTATTGTAATTATGCCTACATTAATTTAAATATCGTGACAAAATAGAATCGCACATTCAATCTAGTTTTAATCGCACATTATCACGTAATCAATGGTTTTCGGCCCTACGCCTAGGCTACCGATCGACCATACCAGATAGGGTCGCATTAGTACGGCCAAAGCCCACAGAGCCGGTGACTGGAGCTTTACCTCAACCTAATGTGTTTTTTTGGTAAAAACGGACGAAACAGGAAGGATATTTCCCCCTTGAATCGATCCCCATCGAGACAGCGAAACCTCTCTATTATCATCAGAGTGAGTATATCAAAATCTCATTACTTCTGAGTAAATAAATCCAATGTGATCTTTAAAAGGATCAATGAATTTTCTACAAATCGAATTAGTCTTAATAGCCTAATACCATTCATCAGTGTGTATTTATTCCGTTGCTGTACATAATGAAAAATGTGATCTACTTGTCTGTTGCTTACATTAAATAAACAATATCGCTAAATTAAATTGACACGGGTTATTACGTAATTTAGGCTAGACTTACTTAATGGTGGTTTAATTTAATTTGTTGACACTATTTTTGATGACATAATTTATGTCGAAATATTAAATAACTCCACGATGGCTTGTATCTCATTGCTTAAGGATGCATTATAATTTCTTATATGCAGTACCACTGTACACTTAACTGCAATTCATTTAAAAGCCTCTTACGCGTCTCAAAACTAAATAAATATACTATGGGTGCAGGTGCAACTAGGCAGGCAAGGCCATATATCTGTTGCACAAAACAGCATATTTGAAATCTTTGGTGGGTGGGTCGGTTTTGGGTTTTTTTCACCTTTTTAAATCCTTAAGCAGCGGCGTAGGCCTATCCGAATGAATGATCGAGCCTCTTCAGAGGTAATAAACAATACAATTAGTAGTTCTATGTAAATATAGATTGGGGCCTCGAGTGGACTCCCCCTTCAGAGGAAATGAGGATTCTCCACTCCCCCACCCCACCCCACCTTCGGATAAAAGGAACCATAATGTCAGAGTAAATACACTGTAAAGACAGCTTCCCATTAAGGACATTTCAAATAGGGGAAATAATGTTTGTTTGCTTCCCAAAATCTGATTGGGGTTGAGCACCCCCTTCCCCAAATCCTACTAAATTTTGTGATAACTTTTGAATTTCTCAGAATTTTCGGGAAAATTTTAAGTATACCCTTCGGACCATATGCTAACACTCCCGCATAATGCAGGAGTTTTAAAAATAGGAAAACATCCCAGAACAGTGGAAATACGGAAGACAGATGACCTAAAGATAGGCAAGTGATCCTTATTTTTTGCTTGTCTAAGATCTAAATCGAGTGGGAGAGGGGGAATAGAGCCAAGCACCGCGGCGGAAAATATCTCACGCATTTCCGACAACAAGTTGGCAAGTATAATATTCTGTACGATTTTCTTTACAATCCGATTCACAGTTTGTGTACGCCTTGTTATAATAAAATAAATCTACTACATTCGTTAAATAATATAGACTATTAATAATAATTAATGATGAGTCTATAGTTAAAATTAAAGCTGGGTAGTAGTATTGACTTTGTAGATGGCGAGATTGGAGAGGAAATGTTAAATTTATTGTCTCCCACCGTCTCCTGTTCTATTATAATTAATAATTGTTCTACTCCATTATTTCTGAGATTAGATTTACGTTCGCGATTTGGCAGTGATAGTGCAACATCTGCAGGTATTTCCCTTTCTGTTATCTCGTTTAAGCTGTAGCATTGAGGTATACATACGTATACCGATACATGTACTACGGTACGGTACTGTATTGGATTTTTCAAAATACCATTCTTTTTATTTCATTCAGACGCAAAAGCAACCAACACGCCAATTACAGGATATATCATGCTAATAATCTAAGACCCATTACGAGGTTTAGGCAACCGCGTCGTTTGTCATGGGAACAATTCTAGCGCCTGGTCACCACGAAGAGACACAAACAATAATACGCGCGTGTATAGAAACGCGCGAGTAGTGATAAACTGTGGACGCTCCTATTGGTTAACCAGTGCACGCGCGCGTTTTTCGTCTATTCACGTGCATTTATTTACGCGCGCGTAAAAGTTTGTGCCTCTTGGTGTTGTCACTGACGATTCGTTGAATGATGAAGACATAAGAACTGTCGAAATATTGACTCGTAGCACGATTTTGCATATCTCATTGCTCCTTTTAGAATATCAATATCGTGGATTCTAATTAATTAGTATTGCAGTATCGATAGCGTATGACTAATATAATTATTATTGATCATTGCCGCATAAAAAACAATGAGATTTATTATTATAAAATAAATCCACAATGAATTCACAGAAATAGTAAAAAAAGGTAAAATTGAATTGTAAAATTAAATAGCAAAACAACATCTAATTACTATAAACCGACATGGTTAGTGCTTGAAATTAAGACAATTGCACACAAGGATTGTACAAAAAAATGAAATTTGGCGCAATCAGGTAATGAAACCAAGACCAGTGAACAAACGATGTTTCGAGCCTGGGGATCATGGGATGCAGAGGCGGTATTAAGGGAGTGTTGCAACTCTAAATTTGACCAAAACAATGTTTTTAGTTAGTTGTAATAAAAATACGCCCGCTATACAACATATGGCTGCTAACTAGGGACCCAAGCCACGAATCAGGGAAATTTATTGAAAAAAAAAGAACCTTTTGAGTTTTTTTAATTAGTTGTTAAAAGGGTATGTAGGGCGGATCTAGCGAAGCATAGGAGTGAGCAGCAAAATGCTGGCTATAGGCGTGGTTCCAGGGCCCGATAGGGCCCGGGAAAATTTGTTTTCTACAACTGATGCTCTCTGGTAGTTTTAGACATTACATTACACCCCTCCTTCCCCGTCCCCGCACCTAATTCAGAATTCTGAATCCACCTTTGCAATCCTCATTTTCAAATAATAAGGCCTAAAATCATACACCATGTGACAAGACGGGAGGCAAATACAGTTTTGTGCGCGTGAAGAGACGCAACACGCGCGTGCAAAAATTACCACACGCGCAGTTAGCGTTTATGTACACGCTCTGGTTTGTGCCTCCTGGTGTCACGGACGTTATTCAAGGTTATCATGTTTTTCAATTTCTTGTATTGTCGTTACCTCTACTCGGCTTTAAAGCAGTTACTACACAACAAAGAAATAAACATTAAAAACGTTAATTCCCCTAAGCTATAGCAAACTTGCCTTTTGTTGATCGTAAAATGTAAGGTGTCGGTTTGTAGGTTTGCTTAATGTTTAACGTATCATATGGAGGTCATAACTCTGAAACGATTTAATCCTTATTATTGAGGTATGAATTGACAGGGTAGATAATTCTGACGATAATTGGTTTTTGGCAGTCTTACTGTATTAAGATAGTGATTTGAGATGAATTGTTATACTTTAATTCGGATAAGGCAGTGGTAAGATCCTCGGAGATTCTGATAAATTACTTTTTATGCATTGACTGCACAGACATAAACCAGGGGCAACTTGATGCTACTGTTCAAGATTAGTAAGGAATAAATATTTAATCCTGATATTTCAACGAAATGTTCAAGTACATTAGAAAACTAACATATTCGCCTTACAGATAAAATCTTTGGTCAATTTATAATCAGTTATACATTTATTATAAGAACTTACATAACAGCAAAGTGAGAATCTACTGGCCTGGGAAATAGATGGTGTTTGGATACCACTTTCGTAACTGTTTAAGTGAACATTTTTCTTACACCTAAATCTGATTTTTATTTGTAAATTATTGTCAACCAGGAAATTATCGTTAAATATACATTTATTCCTACTAAATCTAGATGTAAGTTCCTATTAAAAGCTAAAGTGGAGATGGAATGAACATCTCGCAGGGAGAATGTGGAGAACGATGCAGCTAGATGGTGAAAAAAAGAGCGGAGGAGATGAGTTAGCACACTCAAACACCAGGGACACAAATCATGAATGATGCACGAGTAGAAGAGAGCCGGTGCCACTATGTGGGAAAAGCCATTGCCCAGGAATAAAACGATAATGTTGTTGATGATGATGATAACGCAAAACGCGCGCGTGCAGTGATTAACAAATATGAGCGTCCAAAGGTTGTTTTGACGCGCACCTGTACTTACTGTACCTGTACGCGCGCGTAACAATACGTTACGCGCTTCTCTTCTTCGAGGTGTTACTGACGAATTGCAATAGCCTACTCAGATACAACCATAGAGAATCTTTCCTCCATGATACAACATAATCGAAATATAATACAACATTTTGAATACAAAGCACTGTAACAGCAATTTAAACAGGAAATAGACACCTACGGTAGTCCTGTATGGTTTTATTCCACTGTTAACAAAACAGAAAAACATACAAAAAAAATGCCTAATGGCGTAAAGCTATCACCCACTAGTCTATCAATAACCCCTCCCTATTACCCATCCTAAATACTCACTACTCTAATAATAACACAATCAAAGAATTGAAACCCAGTGTTACTACTTGAAGACTTATAAAAAAAACGTCTGTTTAAAAAAACCGCGTATCGCAAGTAATATCCATTACGCACATCTATGCACGTGCATGACATGAAAATGTTTTGAAAATCCATATAACTTACCTATTATTATCTCCTCTTTATTCGAACTAAATTCCCTGTAAGGCAAACTCGCACCAAGTGGAATGAGAAACAACAACAGCTTTTAATATACAATGAAAAATTGACGCCTGGAAAATCAATCCCTGCGTATCAGCTGGGGACAGAATTATTAGTGTTTCAATTCTCTGATTTTCCCCTTCAGTTAGAATTTGAAATCACAAAGTGGAAACTGGAAACCAAGTCCAAGCTAGATTTGAAGTAATTATCGGTGTTCTGTTTGCTCATCAGTGTCTCTGCACTAGAGGTCTATCTCGCACAAGGTTTTGCAAGGTTGTGTGAATATCGAGGCTAACTTCTAAGATCTAAGCCAAGCCTAACATTACGCCCTCAATCTGATATAGAAAAGACGTTCTGCACGAACAGTTTAGTATGTTCTTGTTTTGGATACACAGTGCGTAATTACTGTAATCTCTCGTGTCATGAATCCCATCGATATTTCAGGTGACATTTGATGTGACACCACGCCCCCTTAATTACTACTAATGACCTACGTCGTGCGGTAGGCCTAATTTGCGCTGAAGTGAACTTTAGCAATGAATTCTTCTCGGTGTTGTGTTGGTCAAACAAAATGCTACATTCATGGGATCGATAGAATGGACAATCAATTGTCAGTCCGTGTTTTGAAGGCCATGTGAAGTTATTAAGAAAATCCGAATCAAAAGCGCCAATCACGTCATATTGACAAGCTGACCGCAAAGTTCTTTCATAAAACTTACATCGCACCTGGATGGTCGTCTGCCCGTTGCGGAATTGATTCGTGTCGGCGCGCGTACTTACACTTGTTTATCTATTGGTTTCCTAGAAGTAACCATAACGGTTAGTAAAATATTTGTTTAATTCCAGGCATGATGAATCTGCAATTAGTTATTGTAACGAGCAGAACTGATAATTAAATTGTTTATGTATTTCGATGAATTTATTGGAATTTTATAAATAAAACGTCATTCTTTATATGTTGCCACGCGTTGGTACAATTAACTGAAATATTCTTTTTACAGTGGGAACAATAGACCTATATCATGTGGTGAATGTGATTATTATTTTTGTAAAGTCGTCGAAAACGAGTAATGTATAAGTTTAATAACAAAATTCCAATATTGCACGATGAGTCGTGTTATCAACAATGTGTTTAGGACAGACAGACCGAGACAAACCAATAAGATGAATAAAAGAGAATTATAAAAAATAACAGAACGTAGGCATATATGGGACTTACCGATCGAGAAATCGACCGACTGTACTAAGCTACTCGAAAGATAAATCTTGAAAAAATGTAAAACACTAAGCTCCTTAAATTTAACGGGCTGTTTAAAACAAATCCAATCTCATCACGAAGAGGAACACAAACTATTACACTCGCGTAAAGAAAGACACGTGAAATTTGAACAATGCGCACGTGTAGTGATAAGCCATTTTACGGTTTTTGCGCATGTGCGTTACCAAAGTCAAGTAATAAAACGACGCGTGGTTCTTATTGAAAAGAATATAACTATCACGCGTCGTTTGTTACTTGACCTTAATCTCCACATGCGCAGTTGAAACCGTAAAATGGCTTATTAACACGTCCTCAGTTTGTGTCCCTACGCGCTGATTTCTGTACACGCGCGCGTAAAAATACTTAGTGTCGCTGACGATGTGATGAGTTAATTTTGAAGATTAAACGCAACATCGACATTTTTGTAACTTTAATCAATCACGTTAAAGTATTTGTGTAACTTTAATACTTTAATTAAAAGACAACGGGAAATAATAAAAGTAAAGTTAGTACCTATGTCGGACATTTTTCATCAATACCGGACATGAACTGACCTATTTTTGCCCAGTAATTACGGTATTATTTTCCCTGTGCACATTATTTTGAGGTCGAGTTTATTCAGATGCAATGATTATTGTTACGGTATATAAAACACACGATTACAGTTACTTAAAATAAAGCAAATGAGGGCACTGGGTGACGAAGATTCAAGATTCATTAAGTCATCTCTATGATCCCAAAAATGAAGTTGTCTCATGTGGGTATAATTAACTAGAGGGCGGTGTTTATACTATACATCAAGCATTTCAGGTAAAAACGTTTATTTTGATTATATAATCCACGGATGAAGAAAGTTTTTGTGACGTCATAGACCATGTCTAATTCGATCTACATATCAAGAAATAAAAAAGGTACGGTAATTTAAGAGCGAGGGGTAGAAATGAGGACTTATTACATCTATGTAATAAGTCCTCATTTCTACCTCTTGCTCTTAATTCAAAAACTCGCCATGCAGTTCTAGATTTGAACCATATAAACCCCTTTAACCAGAATTCTGGACCGGCACCTGAAAACCGCGGTTCAAAGAAGGATGACCTTAAACATGATTTTTAAAGTAAACTAAAATATCTCTTACAAAAAACGCCACAAACTTTTTTTCTATTTTAGAGGTTTAAATTTGTTTAATCCGTAAAAAGATTTTAAAAAGATCATCCAATTTAAAGGGCAGGTTCACCCAAAATAATTATCTTCCTTATATGCTTTAGTTTATCATAAAAAGTGTATTCAGCCCTGCTTCTCAATTTTTACGATTCATTTTACCTATTATAATTATTAGTGAAATAGACAAAAATTTCTAAGTGGGAGATAGTTCAAATTACAGGATAGAATCCCTATTCTTTTGCATACCAATTGTCTGAAAGAGGGGTATTTTAAATAAATTGTGAAAAACCAGCGGTCATTTTAAAAATATACAGAAAAATACTATTTTTGTGTGTTTTAACCAAAATTGTTCATTTCTGATGTTTTTATATAGTGTATAGTAGCCTTTTTTATTTTATAATAAAAATTACCCACTTACCTGTTTTGTGTGTAAAAGAATAGAGATGAAATCTAACGTTTATGTGTATATATATTTCATTCATGAGACTCAAGGGGAAAAATCCTAAAAATTCCCAAATAGGGTTGAATATATTTTTTATGATTAACTAAAACATACAAGGGATATTAATTTTATAGGTGGACCTGTCCTTTAATTCGGAAACCACAATGCCATCAATTATAGATGTAACACTCTCTACCACCCTATGTGTAATTCACAAGTACAAAATCTGAAAAAAAAAGAAATATTCCGACAAGCTAAGGTTGAAATTAAACGGCCTGAAAAGGAATCATCGTTTAATGTATTTTTTTGGGGGGGAAAAGTGTTAAAGAAAATATAGAGCATAATGGAATTACAGACCTTCCTAGTTACCAACTAACCAATAGGAAGGCAAAAACAACATTAATTAGAAACTGTCTACTAATTCCACACCAATCGAGCTATTATCTGGAAGAAGTTACATATTAAAATTACCGTACTGGAAACCAACGGACCGACTGAGCGATTGAAATATAAAGATGCTTCGACGGGCACCTAGTATTTATTTATTTATTTATTTATTACAAATTCGACACAAAAATATAAAAAATAGTTAAAATCAATCAGGAGGTGCCTAGAGAATAACATGACATAACAAATATATAAATAATGTATAATATACGATCAATTAAAATTTAAAACACCCATTAATTTACATTTAGCCATTCATTAAAAAAATGTTTAAAAAGCATGGTCTTGAAAAAACTACGATAAAATTGGAGACGAAAATCATGAGGAAGAGAGTTCCAGAGCCTGGCTGACTCTACATATAATGAGTTCTGAAAAATTGAAGTACGAACAGCAACTCTATAAAGCCTGTCAGTATGGCGGGTGTTTATTTCAAGAGGAATAAACATTGGGGCCGGAAAAT
>JAOTQE010135373.1:0-11914 GCA_025631205.1 Nesometra sesokonis
ACAGAATCCGATTCATTCGAACACTGATCTTGCTTGTATAGTTGGATCAGTAGCCGCACTCTAATCTTCAATCGCCTCGCATAGGCGGTTGTAGAACAGGAATACTAGCCCGGTTTTGTTGGCTAAATAAGTGATGGCATGCAGTGCACGAACAGTTGGTGACACTGACCAGCTACAGCTAATGTGTGCAGCTTTCCGCGTCTTATTGTCGGATCGACTTGTTAAAATTTGGCTAAAAATACATAATTTGACAAAAAAAATGGCATGTAATTAAAGCTTATGAGGCTCAGTTTGTATCCATGCTACCACGACAGTTTCTATATACATGATAAATAAAGAATAAATTTAATTTTGTTTAGATCACAGGATTAATGGAACTTGTGAAGAAGAATTGCTACAGTATGCCTCAAGTGACAGCCATGTTTTATGATGAACTTGCAACAGTGATTCTAAAAGGTCAACTTGATCCAAAAGCACAGGTAAGAATGTTTATCTCAATTCTGTCACATATAGCAATATGGCAGAGGTTCCAATTCTCCTGAAAATGGTGGGAGTCTCCTGATTTTTTTGAGTCAATTCCCAATTCCCCCTCCCCTCCTGAAAAAATACATTTCTCTTCTGAAAATTTTAAGTATATCCCAAAGATATTCAGAGTAGGTCTTGACCTAGCAAAATTGTTTGTCCCTTCAATAAATACCAGCTCTGCTCAGTGTAAAATACAATTTATATACAATAATATAGATATTTTTACATATTGTTATGTACTTTTTCATTGTTCTATTTTTTATTGTGACGCATCGCACATTTGCATTTACAAAGAAGTACAAGCCAGTACTTGCTGCATGACTTGAAGTAACCCGGGGGAGTAGAAAGTCATGAATGTGTAACATCTAGTCCACAGGGCCTTGAGACTATAAAGTATAAGGCACTATATAAATCAAAAACTACAAACTACAAGAAGCTGACATAATATCTCCTGATTTTTCACTTCTCAAACTTGGGACCTCTGATATGGTGTGGTAATCACTGTGCTGTGGAGCTTGCTGGTGCCTGGTTTGATCGTATACAGTACACCGCCACTCTTCTTGTGTTTGGCTGGAGGGTCGAAATACATGTTAATAGGGCACCATCCTTCAGATGAGACATTAAGCCATTAACCCTGTGTACAACATGGCTCACGTGCACATTAAAGAATGCAGTACACTCTTCAGAAAGAGTAGGTAATTGTCTCCTAATCACCACCAGAATGACACCACTGCAAATAAGTCCACTTTGGACTTTTGCGGATTATCCTTGGTGTCTGGTTAAAGCAAATCAAATTACGTTCATAAAATCATGACAATGTAGTGTTTTCAAAATTAAAGGCAAGGTTTTCAATGTTTTTTCTTTGTTCATGAAATTGTGACAATGAAATGTTTCCAATATTAAGGGATTTACAGTACACATGATTTTCAATGGTTTTTCTTTGTTTTAGTCATGGATTGACGAGGAAATTGCTAATGAATTCCAGGATAAATATGTTACAGACATCGATGTGGGCACTGTAGAGCCGTAAGTATTTTTAAGTTTAGATTTTCTTTGAAATTTCTGACACATCTAACTGCAATGTAACTTGCCATTGACAAATTTTACAAAAGAAAAAAAACTGCAGGTGTACCAGAATTACTATGAAGACATCTTGATGTTTATTTTATATATTCCTTCTTTATACTGGACATCACTTTTAAAGTGGTTTGGTTAAACCACATTTAAATTAGAAAGTAAACATGTTTATCACCAAGGTACAGCTCTAGTACACAGTCATCTCTTTCAAAACATAAATGCAAATTTCACATTAAAGATATGTAAAGCCGGGCACACACTGCGCCGTGTAACAGTCGTATGACGGTTGCACGACTACACCGTCACTCCCTGTCTTTCTCATTACCAGACACGATGACAGTCTTGTACTTAATGGTCAATGGTTTTTTTAGTGATTTCACTGTTGAATGATTAAAAAAATCTATCGGCCGATGAGTAGAAGACTATAATCGCGTCTGGCTACCAAAAACACGGTGAGCGACGGTTTAGTCGTACGGCCGTCGCACGATGCAGTGAGTGCTATTAAAAGTTTACGCAAACATTATTTCACAACCTGTCCCAAATACACTGCTCAGCAAATAGTACTACTCGCTAATATCAAGGCTTTTCTTTTGATTATTACTAGTGATATTCCTACTGTAGATATAACAGGTTTACCTTTAATAACCAATATGGTGTAGTACATTTTTAAATGAAAGCCAGAATTGTACATTTACTGGGCATTTCGACTAAGTTTGTTTTAATCACTTGTTTAGTTTTCCTTGTTTTTTTATATTGTTTCTATAGTTTTGGCAAAAGAAAATGGCAATGAAATCAGTGGTCCCTAGTTGTAAGGGTTTTACTCTTGTAAAGGAACCACTGAATCAATATTGATGAAATTAAAAAAAAGTTAACGCTTCACAAATTTGGTTCATGTTTTCAGGGATAATGACAGCTCCATATCAAATGGAATGTTCTACAGTTTGGAGCAGGAAGGCTCTGTAGCCGGGATTGCTATTGATATAGTGAAGCTGACGGAGGCAATGGCAGTTCCAGTAGCTACTGGTGGAGATCTTGAAAGGTATGCCAGCATATTTAGTCATGAAAAACCTGTGTGTTGCTCAAGTTACTGTACTTTCAATAACTCAACCTTTTGTATTATGGGATAACTTTAAATTATTTCATAGAATTTTTGGGATAATCTTGTGTATCTTGTACAATATTCTAGATAATTGTATGTATTTAACCCAAAATTTAGGAAATTTCTTACATCTTTACATCGATCGTTGATTATTTTGATTATCGGATACAAGGCAGTGTAAAAATCTGGTGACGTTACTCTTCAAGATTATATTTCTCTCGGGAAGTATGTTTTAGATCCTCACAATGCTAGGCTCGTGCTATTTTGACCAATCACTTACTATTATTTACACAGGATATTAATCTAAACATTTAACCATTTTAACAATTTAAAAAATTTAATTTTGCTTAGTAAATGTGGATATGTAATTACAATATTTCTTGTGATTTCCCTCTAGCCCTGTCTGTGCTGTATGTTTGAATCCATTATTCCGGTTGTTGAAGTCATGTGAAGAGGTGCGTAATGGTAGCCTGGATGATATCGATGCCCTCCTAGGCTGTCCTGTCAAGACCATCAATGTCGAGAGCCTTCAAAAGCCTGATGCTTACTCGTTGGCAGAGAAGAAAAAGATCTGTGCTTGTCTATTCAATACAGTTAATTGGTTTAGAGAGGTTCGTTAATTAATAATATTTGAAAATGACAGCTTTGCAAGCAGTATATTAATGTAAAGGTGCATTCCTTTTATCATTCTATTTTGAAAACAAATTCTAAATTTGTCTATCATTTTAATATTATTAAAACAAAATTGCCATTTTATTACTTCTAATCATTAAAAATGTAAAATCATAGGTCCCACGTCTCCTACAAATGGTGGGAGTTTCCTGATTTTTTAAGTCATCTCCTGCCCTCCTGAAAAAATATATTTTTCTCCTGAAAATTTTAGTGTCTTCCAAATTCCAAATATTCAAAGTGGGTCTTGGAGCAAAATCGGTTGTTCCTTCAAAAAATACCAGCTCCGCTCAGTGTTAAAAACAATTTATATACAATAAGATAGATATTTTTACATATTGTTAGGTACTTTTTCTGTGTTCTGTTTTTTTATTGTGACGCGTCACACATTTGCATTTACGCCAGTTTTATCGACAAAGCAGCCATCATACAATCTCCTGATTTTTCCATTTTCAAACTTGGGACCTCTACAAAATAAGAACAGAGTTTGGGTTTTTTTTTTTGATAGGCTCTAAAACATAAAACAAATGAACCTTAATTTGTTTTGATTTTGTTAAAAGTCTAGATATAGTAACTAGAGGCTAGCTAATGTGTGGCATGCATGTCACATGCAAATACGGAGAATAGCCTAGATAACAATAGTGCAGATATGATTTACAGATTACTAGCCTAACAACAGTGAATTATCAAAGAATTGTCTAAGCCTAGACTAACAGAGTTAAATAACTTTTAACTATTTTCTAATTGAGAATAAAACTTACTTAAGAGTGTTCAGGAAACTGACCCATGTTTATTATTTTAGAAATAATAAACGGGTAAGTTTTCAAATTAAATTTTTTGGGTGAATTTAAAGGAATTTGGCATGAATGGGCCTTTCATAAGTTTGGTATTACCAAGTTTCTGTCGTGTGCCTAAAAATGTCATATTATAACAATTTTGTTTTATTTAAACTGCTTTAATAATGTAATTACCTTTCATGTAGTTTGTTTATTTTTTTGTAGATGTTGAATGCATTTGCCAGTCATTCTGATCCTGAATTAAGAATCAAGGTTATTGAGAGATTATCAAACATTATCAAACTGCAACATGTGCTGAATTCATTCCTAACAGGCAGGTGGTTTTAATCCAATAAGTTCTCAGGAATTGCAAGCCTTTCCAATAACAATCTGTGGAGAGGCTAGGTGTTAACCCGTTTTTCGGGCGGCTATGATGGTGATTGAGAAATTTGTTGAGAATAGTAATTGTAACTAAAATTTTACAAGTCTAATTGGTTTTACCCTTTAAAGACTGCAAGAATTTAATAAGAACCCTATTGATTTTGTTGCCTCTGTGCTTGTTTTTTGTACTACATCATAGAATTTTCTAAAAAAAACAATGATATCCTTGAAGCCCTAGCCATTTTTATTTAGTTTATCACATTGAATGAGTAAATATACAACATCAGATTAAAGACTGCAGTAAATTAAATACAGCACTGTAGTAATTGCTTTTGCAAGATTTGTGTTTTCGAGAATAAATGATATTATGTTTAAAATCATTAAAATACATATCACTGTCAAATTAAAGAAGTAAGGAAAAATGATTAAATATGGTTTTGCCAATTGTTGGTGTGGGAAAAGGATGAGATTACTTTTTCTTAAAAATTTATGAAACATGATTAATGAAAAAAGATTATTTCTAGTCTATTATGGCAAGAGTTTGAGGCCTGCTTCCATTGTAATGTATGTGTATGGTATGTTATCTTGCCTGCACAAACAAGTCTTGTATTCCTTCCAAGTATATTTAACAACTTGACCTTTTCACTAGAAGTTGGAGAAGATTTGAATGCTGTACCATACAGTGTCCTTCGGGTTTAAAATATTGCCTGCTACTGAATGTTTCAGGGTCCCAAGTCTCCTGGAAATGACGGGAGCCTCCTGATTTTTTTAGTCATTTCCCGCCCTCCTAAAAAATACATTTTTCTCCTTAAAATTTTAATTGTCTCCCAAAAATATTCAGAGTGGGTCTTGGCCTAGCCTAGGAGCAAAATCGCTTGTCACTTCAAGCAATACCAGCTCTGCTCAGTGTTAAATACAATTTGTATACAATAATAGAGATATTTTTACATATTATGTACTCTTTCTGTGTTCTGTTTTTTTATTGTGACGTGTCACACATTTGGATTTACGCAAATTTGATCAACAAAGCAGCCAACATAAAATCTCCTGATTTTTCACTTCTCAAACATGGGACCTCTGATGTTTTATTGTTGGGTTCTTTCTGTTAAATAACATTAGAGTGCTATAACATTTGTAATCACATCGTGAACTTAAAGCAAATATTTCTCGCCAAACAATAGAGGTGCAGTTATTATCGTTCACTTCCCTTGGCTATTTATCAAATGGTACCGTATCAATGTTTGTAATTAACCTGCGATACTCAAGGTTGTGACATTAAATGCTTTATGATAAGGGAATTGTAGAATGATCATATTTTTATTATTGATAATAATTTTGTTGTGTAACTTTTGTTTTCATTTTAGTTTCACCTGAATTCAAACCTCCACCCACCGAGTTGAATTTAGAGTTTGGATCAACCATCACAGAAGTTCCAGTTAAAGTCAAAACAAAACCAGTGTATGTTCAACATATTCCTTTTTTATGAGATGCTAAGCCATTGGTCCTATATATAGCATATGTGATGTTTTTGTTAAAGATTACTTGGTATAGGGATGTCCAATGGTGGGTGGAAGAAAAAATGGGAAAATTATTAGAGAGGAGGCTTAGGGTGGGGCATGTTGAAATTATGCTCTAGGGTGGGTAGAATAATTCTGGATCAGTTCCAGAATTATTTTTGCCGTGTACAAGTGTATGTTTTGTTAGAGCCTTGAGTAAAGTATGCTCTTTTTGACATACTTAAGGTTTTGGAAACATGCGCGGAGTCAGTTATAAAAATTAAGCATCTATACCCAAAGTTACCAGAAAAAGTATACAACATTTTTCTTTCTATTTGTTTATAATTACTGTTTTTTATTTGCTTATTTTTCAGTAACTTTCTGTGCAACAACTTGGTGGTTTTGCCTCAATATGCTTCAATTAAAATAGATGAATATCTCTGAATTTTCCTTTTAGGTCTTCTAAAAAACAACAAAAAGAAGATAGCAGTCAATTGACCTTGAACAATGACACAACAATATCGCAGTGTGCAGATGAATCGATAAGTTTGAAGAAAGCGCCACCAAAGAAGGTTACGACCAGCTCGGTGGACCAATTCAAAGTCTACTACAGAGACCTAGATCCTGATGTGTTCTCAATCTTTACCTGGGCAGCCATTTCAAATAGCTTTGGCGAAAACCAAACAGAAACAAAGGTATTCATAGCAAATTATTGGTCTTCTTATCTTACCTCTCCTCTTCGGGCCTCGTGGCCCATAAGGCTGCAGTAACAGTCCTTCAGTTGGTTCTATCAACGGCTGTTTGTTTTGCTTGGTTCCATGTCCTTCATCCTAGATAATCTCTCTCCTTTTCCACTGTCCTTCACCATGTAGTCTTGGGCCGCCCGACTCTTCTCCTGCCTTCTGGTTTCCATGACATTGCTGCCATACAATGGCTATTGGTTTCCATTCACATCATATGGCCAATCCATTTTCATCTTCTAATAATATATCTTATGTGGTCATCCCACTTTTAGGGACATATTGGCTGGTATTCTTGAGAGTGGACTAACTTTAGTCAAATTTTCTCATGGAATTTATTTTTCTCCAGGAAATTCTAAAGGTTTTGAAAAATTTTCACAATTATACCATATTTTTGGCCTATTTTTTTTTCAAAATATTGGTTGAAATTAAGGAAATGTGAAGTTTAGCAATGTTTTTTATGAAGAGTAATGGCATAAATTAACAGTGACAAAATCAGAAACTACTGTTTTATAATAAGCAATGTGTTTAAATAAGGCACGCAGGTTGAATTTAGGCTGGGTGGAAGGCCTTAAAATAAGCTTTAGGGTGGGTGGAACAATTTTAGGGTGGGCGGCCCCGCCCACCTCCGCCCTGCATAATTACATCCCTGCATTTTACACACTTATTATGAAGTATACACATTACAAATCATGTACAGATGACCACAAGAAAATCTCCAGGAATCCTGTTTTTACAGCTTGGGACCTCTGTTAGTCAAGGACTAATTTAAGATTCTAGACCTAAACTCTTGACTAAAGCATTTTCATTTGTGTCTGCTGAGGATACAGATTAAGCTTAGTCCAGGAATGCTGTTCTAAGGTTAGTTCCTGAATCGTTTTTGAGAATACTAGCCATTGGTGCTAATGCTGTTTTATATTTGTCATCTTAATGTGTTACAATTTAAAATGAATCTCTTTTTTATATGGGAAACATTAAAGATGTAAGTTCTTGTTAATCCAAAAATGATGTTTGCAATCATCACCATCATTAGTGTTCCTAAATTTGTCGTCGTAAAGTGTAAAGGTTTCATGTCCCCATTCGTATACATTTTCATATTTTTTGTGTTAATTATCCAAATGGATTCCCTTACCTTCTGCTAAAAAATAAAGTAACATTTTAATTATTTTTTGGATCAAGGAATATTTCAAAATTTCAACTCATGTTGTTGGTTATTTGTTTTCTTAGGCAAGACACTTTATCCCTCTTCCCACTCAGTAGTATAAGTCGGTACCTGGGAGGTGAAATGCAATGTGCTGATTACAGCTGCAATGTGGAATGAATTGTTTTCAGCACATGGTTCAAATATATCACAACTCTCCATATATTTTGACTAGAGGGTCAATGACAAGTTAACAAACTAAAATTGTCTGCATAAGTTGTAAGACCTATGTACAACATGGTTCATGTGTAAGTTAACGAGTGTAGTACACTTCAAAAAGAAAAAAAAAGATTAGAATGTATAAAACTGAAATATATAATAATATTATGTGATTTTTTATACTTTACAGGTGCCTCATTTTCACCATTCATTAAATATAATGTTGTAACATTGACAATCTGTTTGTTAATAGGATCAAGGTTCTGAAGTGAAGGTGTCACCAGAGCAGGTAGCATTCTTGTTGGAAGATCTTCATGGCAAGCTTAACCAGTCACTGAAGCCAAAAACCAAGTTGATTAAACCATCTAAGGTAATAAATTCAATCTATGAAAACTAAACTGGCACTAGCCATTTAAATACTACTGTGATGAATAGGCCAACTACGCTGGTCTGGTCACCTTATACACATGGAGGACAAGCAAATACCAAAGGCACTCTTCTATTGGGAATTAGGCATTGGTCAGCGAACAAGAGGATGCAAATACAAGAGATACAAGGATGTCTTGAAATCCAACTTGAAAGCCTGTGATATTTCAACTAACACATGGGAAAGACAAGCACTCAACCGTTCAGTATGGTGACGTACCTGCTGGGCTAGTGTAGCGAATTTTGAAGATTAGCGCATTAAGCAACTCAAAGATTCACGTTCAGCACGACATGCCATCCAGTGCCAACAAATTTCAAATGATGACTTTGTCTGCTCTGTCTGTCGGCGTGGTTGTCGCTCATGTATAGGCTTGTTCAGCCACAGCAAAAAACACACCAGTCTAGAACACTAAATATAAATAAACTGCTTTTTGGAATATTGTTTTAAAAGTATATAATTCAGAGAGAAAGGAGATCTGTCGGATCCGACGGCTCAGTCCATCATCATCATCATCATCATCACTGTGATGAATATATCTATAACTAATATTGTCAAACCACACAATATACAGTATGTGACAGAGCTGAGTCAAAGGAGGCATAAGTCACAAAGCTAGTTTTCCACAACAGGCAGAAACAAGAAACAATCAATTTTCATACTATACATTAACAATTTTCAAATATGTGATCAAGAAATGTTTTAAAAAATGCAATTTACAATGACACTGCTTAGTCACAGTACACTGATAAGCAATTTTAAAATGCAGTTTTTTCAAAACTTACATTATAAATCTTCGAACTTTGTTCATAAATTTGCAAGAAAACTGTAGATATCTGGTTGATCCTGCCAGTAGTCATATGCTTGTCTCAAAGATTATGTCATGCATGTCTAAGTACAAGCTTGTACCAAGCGAAACTGCTGTTGGCTCATTTATTCAGTTTTTTTGCATGTTAGAGATAATAAATTGTAGTTTTCTAATTCATAAATAACTCATTTTCAATTTGTTGAATTATGCCTCTTTTGGCTTGGCTCTGCCACAATAATACTTACATATGTTTACAGGTGCCTACTCTTTCCTACTTTTAATAAGTATATTGACAGTATTAAGGATCTGCATTGATGGTGTTACCAGAGCAGCTAGCATTCCTACAAAAGCAAAATCTAAAGTATTAAGCCAGGCACTCATTGCGTCGTACGACGGTCGCACGACTAAACTATCGCTCCCTGTGTGTGGTTTCCAGACGCGATGTCAGTCTTCTACATGTCGGCCGATGTTTTTATATAGTGATTCAACGGAAATCACAAAAAAACCTTCGGCCGTCGAGTAGAAGATTGTCATCATGTCTGGAATCCACACAGGAAGCGACGGTTTAGTCGTGCAATCGTCGTACAACGTAGTGACAACCTGGCTTTATATAATACTGATGATCTGTACTGGTGTCATTATGATCGATTACATGCCTGGGGAGAAAGGAGATGTCCTACGTCTGGCACTGTGTTCTCAGTAACATTCAGTAACATTTTTAAAAAGCATTTTTGGACAAATTCATTACAATACCTCCTCATTGTGTTTTGTCAGAACACATGTATTAAATGTGTGCATTCTTTTTCGTTATTGTAGAATGTTAACAGCCACTCCCATCTGCCTGTAGTAAGCCCTTATTGCATTGTAGAACAAGTTGTGAACCTAACTCCTGTTCTCTGTCTTCATTTGGAAAATGCTAGTGCCTTCTTTCAGGTAAGCTATTTTCTAAAATTAGTGTCTTAATAGAAGCAGTTGGCGGTTGCGTTTTGGACTTCCAGTCATGAGGCCGGGAGTCCGATGCTCAGGTCTGTTGATTGTGTTCTTAGGCAAGACAATTGCCTCTCTTCACCTAGGAGTATAAATGGGTATCTGGGAGAAACAAATTGTTGAATGGAGTGTGTTCTATAGGTTTTTGTTTCCAGTGACTGGGGTAATAATAATAATATTTAGGCATTTATATTGTGCCAATTCGAGTTCAAATCGAATCATCAAAGGAGCAGTGGACTAGATGTTGCACAGTCAATAACTTGCTACTCCCCTAAGGGTCATGTCATGTCCTTGCAGCTACTATATTAGCGCACATCCTTCTGTCCACGACAGGGCTTGTGTATGGACCAGTACATCGGGGTAACCCCATAGGTTCTTTATAGTGCACAAGAGCCATTTTGTACACTGGGCCTACGGTTTATAGTCCTTATCCGAGAAATGTAGGTCTCACTGTACATTACTATCACTAATTTAATAGATCAAAATAAAATTAAATCATTGCTATATCAATTGGAATTGCATCCTAACAGATTCTTAGCATACATTACTATAACTAAAATATTTTATTTTTTTATAGGCATTGTCATCCGATGTTGATGATTTGGATGATTCGTACCTACCATCAGCTAACAGTGATCACATGGAAGCCTGCTACAGTCTCGTACTCCAAGTGCTAATGACAGTCACTTCCTGGTTTGTGCATCTTCCTGTCCTCTTAAACTCAATCCTATGCCTGCTGTGAAGCATAGTATTTAGGATTTTGTTGACTACAGTCGCCCCTGAGAATTTTTAAGAGTTAAATAGAATGACGTGGAAACCTTTCTTTGTTTTTTTCAATGATAGGCTTAACACACTGACTTCCAGGAACGTGGTATCACTTCCAATTGCTTACATGTGCTGTGCCACATACTAAAGTTCACATTTAAAAAAAAAAAATTAAACATCAGCCCTTTCGACCACTCAGATTACACCACATGTTAGCACGTACAGTAATTTGGAGATTTGCAATCTGTGATATTGTATTAAAAAAATTACAAGCGTTCTGCCAAGCGACCGAAATACTCGCAAATCCAGCTTTATCCATTTACTTTCTGTACACACTGCCCCTTTTTTGTGGATTTTAAACTGGAAGGTAGGTGTGTCAACCACCAAGGTACAGTGCTGATTGGTTCTTGTACAATATAGATAACAACAAAAACATCATATTCGGGTAATAAGAATAAGCATTCTACTGCAATTTGGCCAATTGTTTCCTTGTATGTAGTCAGTGTAGCGTGAAGCCCCACTACAGATCATACACTGGACACCATATTTTTTCTGGAGTCTCTACAGGTCCATGCGACTACAGATCTTCACCAAATTTTAATCAATTGTTCCTTGGGTCATTTGCAAACTTCCTTGAAAATTTCATCAGAATCTATCAATTACCTTTTAAGTTATGCTGCATATACACAAACACACCCACCAACACGACTGAAAACATAACCAATATTATCAGCAATTTTGTACACGAGGTACGTTCCCGAACGATCCTATAAGAATCGAGCGGTACTGGGTCTGGACAATTACGTT
>JAOTQE010135384.1:0-11914 GCA_025631205.1 Nesometra sesokonis
TATTCAAATGTTACAAGAATGTATGACGTATCCGTTTTCGTATTCGTATTTCGTAAAGTTGCGAAACCTCACTATTAACCATTTGTGGCAGATTCTAGCCAAAGGAGGGATAAGGCAAACATTTGAAAATTGTTTTTAATTTTGTTTTTTTAATTAATTTTTTAATTATTTTGTTGTGTATTATTATTAATTTTGACTGATTTAGAACCAAGTTAAAAGCAGTATTTGAACAAACATTTAATTGATTTCACTGTTAAAATGTTTATGTTTTAGTGGCTTTTTAAAATTTGTTTCACATCCAACAGCAAGTTCATTCAATACTTACAGGATGAGATCTATGCCATGCTTTCTAAACTAAGTCTCATTATGAGGCTTGGGGGTGGCGTTGTTAAGTCGTGGGAACCAAACTAGCGTTCGGCCAAATTTGAACCCAGAACCTCGGATTGGAAGGCAAGCATGCTAACCACCAAGCTACAGCGCCACTCCTCAATTGAGTTATGTATTATGAAACTACACATTATTATCTTTAAATTGAAAAAATATCAGTTTCATACAATGTATACAAGGTATGAACAAGTTTCAAACATTTGGAATGCAAGTTTTGAGAAACTGACTAAGTAGGGTCATTTTATATTGCATTTTTTTAAACATCATTTTGAGCATATATCTAAAAATCGTTAATGTAGTATAAAGGTTGAATGTTTAAACTGATGTTTTTAAAATAAAAATAATTGAAGTTGACCATCTGTTTTTTCTGCCTATTATGGAAAACTAGCTTTGCAACTCATCCGTCCTTTGGCCTGGCTCTGCCACATTTGACTTAATGATACCTTGCACGGGAGCACTATTATTCAGGTCATAACAACAGATACAAATTTAATGATTAAAGAATTATGTTGACAATAATAAGGACGACAACAATGACAGTTGACTACAGTGATGATCAAAATGCAGTTAAAATGATGCATACATATTATAATTTAGTTGATTTAGATGAGTTGTTAATCGACCTTCTCATTTATGAACTTCTCATTTACAAAGCTATTTTACGAACACCTTTAATCAATGATGTCATTAAAATAATGGCCAATGATGTAATTATCCAATAATATACACTGATGGATTTAAGGGGACCGTAAAAGGGTTAAAGCCACCACCCCCCTCCCCCTTCCATATTGGCCTGAAAATAATTGGTTGAAATGACAATGGCCTAATAAAAATAGATCCACAGTGGCTGTATATAGGGAATGCTAGATTGTTGCAAGCAGGTCCTTTATTTCCTTGTCAAAAACAAAATCGGGATTATTATCATTATTGTTATTGTTATTTTTTGTTTTTAAGACCAATCTCAAAACCCACCTATTTAACATCGGACATGTGATTCACCTTTGATTTTTACTTTGGTTCAATGAATTGATGCTATATAAATTAATTATTATTATTAATGTTATTACTATTATTATCATTATCATTGTCATGTACTTAATTTATGTATTTTTTCCTCCTTTAGATTATAATGGCAAAGCGAGCAGGTGGTCCAAAACCACCACAGAAACAAGGAAACTGGGACGACCAAGATTAGATAACCAAGCTAGAATAGCAATTAGACATTGGCCATAGCTACGACCATTTTGTTCACTAGAGAGCAATGGATGCTAGTTCTGTGAGATGGGCATCTTCATGCTTGGGGCCAAGTAGGTGTCATACCAAAATTACTGTTGCTCAAAATGTCCAGTGATATTATGATCTGTTATAACGTCTGCTCTGTTTAATCACTAAATTGTTTTTATTCAAATCTTGCTTGCATCGATCAATTTACAGTGGATTCATTTTCAGTCAAGATTCGTAATTTGATCCAAAAGCAATAGTTTGCTTAACCTGTATTCTGACTGCAGTAAGATGCTATAAGCTTAGCAACTTATTTTGAGCTGGCTGTAGGGTGAACAAGGCATCATCTGGAGAGTAACCCAAGATATTTAAATTTATAAAGTATAATTCATACTATAAGCAATAAGGTAAACACCATTGTGTCAGGATTCAATATTTCAACATGAATTATATCATCTTCATTTATCATACAATGTTTTAACGTTAAATATCTGTCAGGATTATTCTTGATGATGACATATTTAATGTTGAAATAGTAAATCCTAACACAATACCTCTTCCAAATTTAGAAAATATAATACATATTCACATAATCAGATAAATGCCATCATGTCAGGATTCAATATTTCAACATTAAATATTTCATCATCATTTCTGATGATGACATTGTTAATGTTTAAATAGTGAATACTAACACAATACTTTTTTTTCAAATTTATTAACTATTCAAACAATCAAATAAATGCTATCATGTCAAGATTTAAAATTTCAAAACTAAATATTTCATCATCAGGATCATTTCTGATGATGACATAATTATTGTTGAAATAGTAAATTTTAACACAATTATTCATCCAAATTTAGAAACTAATACAAATTTAAAAAGTCACATACAGTATACGCCATTTTGCAGTATTTTTACTGACATGACATATATCTAATTGCTTTGTGTATGTATTATACATTCTTGAAGGGGATAATTGGACCTTTGGATGACTACTGAAAAGTCCACAAAACAATATTTAAATTTATGTAACTTGAGGACTCTATATATTATTTTGTATATTGACTTGTACTCATTATTTCTCATGATAATGCTGCAATCTCATTGCCTAGGTTGATTAAGGTTGGGTGATTGGGGAAAGGAGGGTGTTTAACAGGCTTAAGCACCCCTCCCCTCTCCTAAAATTTACCTGAAAAAATATTTGTTATTAGGTTGTAATGACAAAAAATGGTAAACATAGTTCCGATCCTGAATCTGCAGTCTCTGCCATTGAAGATCTTTGACATTAAGGTCAAAGATCCTTATCCTTATCGGCAATTAATGCCTAATTATTGTTGCCAGTGAAGCCTCAGGATAATTTTATACACATTACTCTCGAAGATCTGTAAACAAAATTGTGTTATCAATTAATAATAAATGGTATCTTATTCCTAAATTTGTGTTTGCCAAGCCTGACTGACCAACATTTTCGAAGCTGGTATTATTTTTTTTTATTTTGATATATAACAATTTTTTGGCTAAAACAACATTATGCTTATTATAAATAGCTAACAGAAAAATAACGCTTCTAATCGTTATTTATCTGTTAGCTAAAACAACATTGCACCCAAAAATTGTAAGAAATACAATAAGTTATCCTGAAAATTGTAAGAAATCCATTACTATTATCCAAAAATTAGCCTATATGACTAAACGAGTTTCAAATTGTAATAATACAATAGCAGTGGCCTACTAAATAAACACAAATGTTGTGTTTGGGAAAAACAAGGATATTTTTAGACCTAATGCTGTATTTACCTGTCCTAGTGAAGACCTATGACATAAGGTTGACGCAAACTTGCCTTATTAATATCATCCCCAGGTACTGGTTATCAGTATTTAAGGCCTTACTATTGTCTTCAATGAAACCTGATGAATAACTTTTTGATGCATAAGTGTTGAAAGTATGTAAACAAAATTCTATTAACAAAAAGACAGTGAAAGGGTGTCTTCATTAGACTATATTGTTTTACTACTAAGGTACCTGGACATGATGAGCTATATCCTAGAAAACCTGTGAACACATTTATAATGCAATGGCATAAACAAAAAATCTAGAATTAAAATACCTATATGAATTAAAAATTCCAGTTAAAACTGTTAAAAATTTAATGTTAAAATGTGTATAAACAAATGAGTTTAGTGCAGTGATATAGTATTCCTAGAAAAAATGTATACATTGTTTTTTATACTAAACTCAACTTGTATCTGAAAATGCTCTCAATTTTAACTGGTAATATTAATGATGTTATTAACATTGAGCACATTTTTGTACTACATTTGATGGTTTAGTGAGGTTCATATGTGAGGTGTTCTGACAAAATGAGTCGTTTTGTACGCCGGGTCATTTTGAGATATTGGCAAAATAGGTAGGAAGTCATAATCTTATAAAAATGAGACTTTCATTGATTTGGGAAGTTTATTAAATTTTATAATTACAAACATCCTGTTTATGTTTATTTAAAATAAACATGTTTTTGAACTGCATCTTTTAAAGGCCGGTTTTCAAAGTTAGTAGTAAAACATACAGGAAGTCAACAGTTGTTTATCTTTATAGTTGATTTTCTCCAAAGTGTGTTTTCATGCGTGTACATTTCAAAATTATTTTTCTCTGGTTATACTCTACCTATGAACCTGATTCAAAAATCAAATTGAAACTTATAACATCTTTTATCACAATATAGCAATAACTCAATTTTGAATTTTTATACAACACAACTCATTTTGTGGTGACGCCTCACATATTAGCATTATTCAATCACTTGAGAGATTTAAGTTCTATTTTCTGCCTTGGGCGATGTGGTAGCGGTAGCTCTAAGCATTCGCATAATATTTGTATTTCACACGTATCGACTACAAGATTGCTAAAGGCATCATGAACTTGGTGTTCCATGTTTAATAACTTCCTCCTTCCTGAGGAAAAATCTTAATTGCGGGTGCTTTAAGTTATTTGTATGCTGTTTACTTTTGTACTCTTAATTTTTATTTTCCAAGTATTGGAAACTAAATGTGCAAAAAATAAAAATTGAAAATTGATATCTGTTGATTAATTTTGTTTCTTTCCAGTTGCAATCTTATGTATTTTAATTTCGTCACATCCAAAAGCAAGTTTTCTCACCTCTTGAAGGATGAGAATTATGTCATGCTCCCTAAACCAAATCTCATGATGCTAAGGGAATGGTGATTATAAGCTTTTGAAGAACCTAATGTACAGCCAGACTATTGATTATATTATCATTCGATTTGTGAAAATAATGTTTTATTATAAACACAATGAAGGTTTAAACTATTCTGTCATTCTAGTATGAAGACTTACACATTTCTTTGTAATTTTCATAGTGATCAGCTGGCCCGTAACCGGGGGGTCTTGGGGGGGAGGGGTTGATGGGTGTGCGTATGCATCTCCCAATTGACAGAAAGTCCACTTTTCCAGTGAAAAAGGATGAAACCCCAACACAAAATATATGAGGTCCGGATTTCTGCCAAACGCACCTCCCCATCTGAAATTCTGGGTACAGGCCTGATCAGGAGTGGATTTAGGGGGGTGGGAGAGCTTAACAGGATTAAATAGATGCACAGCAGCTGTATGTAGAGACTCTTAAAAAGCAAAGTTGAACCTGTAACTGCAAACAGGTTGTTGTTTGTCAACCAAGGTCGGTATTTAAGCCCTCTAAATCACAATCCTGGATCCACCCCTGGTAATATCTTATTTTATATCCATTTATCGACAATCGTTATCTTCGTAGTATAAACGGACCTTAAACCTGCAATTAAATTATGCTGCTGTATAGAAAGCAAGTTATTTCAGATCTGTTTTAAAGATGTATTGTCACTTGAATATGACCAAAAAGTTATAACCATTAATTTTGAAATTAACTTGCTCATATTTAAGTAACATAAAAGCTAATGTATTTAGAAATTGTTGTACTGTATGACCAACATTTTAGAGGCTTTCAGCCTTCTAATGGATTTTCACTCATTTTTAACATACACTGATGCAAAATTAAAGCTATTTTTTGATCTTCTAATTGTGAGTGGAATGACCATAAAATATTCCTTCAAAATAAGCAAGTTATTTTCAAACCAATTTTTTTGTCGTTTTCAGGTAGCAATATGTCTTTATGATATTCCTTCCCTTCAGTAGTATAATCTAGTGGCTTCTATGTAACGGAAATGTTATATAAAAAGCTTTGGGACCCGATGACGGTGAGAAAGCAGTCTACACTTTACAGCACACAAGAACAAAAACTCTAAAACCATGGACATGGAGCTTCCAATCTATTATTAAAGAACTATTACTGTATGTAAAAAGTGTGATTTCCACAAAGTATTAAAGGGGAACTGAATTTTCAATAGATAATTTTTACCTAACTGACAAAATTGAACAAAATTTTGACAATGAAATAATGAAGAAAAACACTTTTCAAAGTATGTCTTGAGAAGTGGGTCTACTACTCATAATAAACAATGCCAAAGAATATGAAAATTACAGATTTTAAAAGGGTTGTGTTTGAAACCCGTATTAGAGGTTATATTAAATATACCTGTTAGTTAATTTGGCTGATCTTTCCAATTACGTAAGTTAAATTTGTAATGTGATTTTGGTTTTCAAGCACATTCCTTTTACAATTTGCATTTTCTTTCCTGTGTAATTTCAGTAGTAGACCCACTTTTGAATTGGGACTCATTTTGCAACATGTTTTTAGGCATTATCGCATTGTCCAAATGTTGTGAAATTTCATCTGTTAGGTCACAACTAATTGTTCTATAGATTAAAAAAACAATTTTTATGTTTTAACTATAGTTTAAATATCGATTTTAAACATTTATGCCAAAATATATCCACATGTTTAATGACCTGACTGAATATAGTGTGTATCCTGTATAACTGAATAATATTAATCCAATATTGATTCAAGTGAAGAGAACCCCATAATTTAAGTATGAACACTTAACACCAGCTTATTACATTATCAACTGCCTACTGTCTAGGGAATCAGAATAATAATTATATGCATGGTTTCACACACCGCTATGTGTACATCGAGTTTAGATAATAACACTAGTAAAATTGTTGGTTATGTACTACAGTTTATACATTAAGGTTGCTTCACACTACAAATGTTAGGCTTGCAAGCTCCTTGTCAATCTAAGAGAACAAATGCTTTATAAGAGTTAATTTTATGGGATCTGTTCATACATGTAATAATTGTAATTGCCAATGTGTACTACAGTTGATCCATTAATGTTGTTTCACATTACAAATTTTAGACTTGCAAGCTGCTTGTCAATCTAACGCGTTATAAAAATTAATTCTATGATTCTATAGGACTTGTTCACACATGCAATAATTATAATTGGCAATGTGTACTACAGTTGATCCATTAAGGTTGTTTCACACTACAGATTTTAGGCTTGCAAGCTCCTTGTCAATCTAAGGAAGAAACGCGTTATAAAATTTGTTTCTATAGGACTTGTTCACACATGCAATAATTATAATTGGCAATTCGTACTACAGTTGATCCATTAAGGTCGTTTCACACTACACATTTTAGACTTGCAAGCTCCTTGCTACTTTCTAAGAAACAAAGAACCTTGTAATATAGCATATTATGTGAACAGACGTGCCATAAAAGCTGTTTATATATAAGGTCTTGTTCACACCATCAAAGCTACAAAGGGAATTATAATCGATAGAATCAAAGAATAATATCTTAACAGAAAGTAAGGACTATTAACCCTACGTTTTACGCTACTGCTACTACTACTACTACTACTACTATTACTACTACTACTACTACTACTACTACTACTACTACTAGAAAATTGTAACATCGATATACGTTACAAATTCATTTCTAAATACAGTCGTTTTAAAAGGCAATTACACAAGATCCCGAGGCGGATGGAGGACTCGGCCAAAGAGTGGGAGTGGTGACATGTTCCCCATTTTAAATTTGACGATTGAAAAAAGGGTTACTTGCTCTGTTTTACGTGTTATTGAGCCTTATTTATATTTTTATTTTGGGGGTCAAGTTTAGAGAGCACATAGGCATCACTTTGATGATTTTAGTTGACCGCGCGCCGGATTACACTCCCACCCCCTCCCCTAATAACCAAAATCCGCCCTATTTTTTTCCGGATCATCAGCCGTTCCGATAAAAAATAATCCCCAGTTATTTTATTTTCCTAATTAATAATTAATAAAACAATATAATAAAATTGATAGAATAGGATTAGTGATATTCCAGGCGTAACAGCCGATGCTTTATGCTGTATGATATCAATATACTAGGCTGTAACAGTAAATGATCATAAATCAATAAATCGTAATTTTTTTACGAGACATCATTCTCGAAGTTAATTAATAACGATGGTGTGTACTATGTAACTTATACTAGTCTTGGTAGACAAGATGACTGGATTGTTTGTGTTCTTACTACAGTTATTATTTCATAATAATTTTTCATGTTCTAGTTTTAAAAGGTAAACACAAAATTTCATTAATAACTGTTATGGAATGTGCAATATCAATTTATACATTAATTTATGACTGTAGGATTTATAGTTTTTGATTAATAAGTTTTACCAGTATTTCAAGACAATTGGAAATCTTTATCATCATCGTCGTCCTCCTCCTCGTCGTCTTCCTCGTCGTCATTCATAATGCTCATCATCGATCATCATCATCATCGTCGTCGTCATCATTATCATCGTCGTCATCATCGTAGCCGTCAGCATTAATGCAAATGTCATTCTCGTCGTCGTTGTTCTCGTCGTCATCCTCGTCGTCTTCATCATCATCATCATCATCATCATCATTGTCTTCATCACCATCGTCGACGACATCGTCGTCGTCATCATCATCATCATCATCATCGTCCTCATTATCATCATCATCTCCATCGTTGTCGTCATCAATGTCATCCCCTTCATTATCGTAAATTATTATCAACAAAATCGCTGAAAGTTTCACCATCAATGTCATCATCATCATAATCATTATATCGTCGTCGACGTCGTCATCCTCGTCGTCGTCATCATCATCATCACCGTCGTCATCATCATCATCATCACCGTCGTCGTCATCATCGTCGTCGTTGTCATCACCGTCGTCATCATTTCCGCTAGACTACAAATAACCGCTATCTTAATCTTTAAGGCGTCAAGATGAGCTCTTGCTTTTTAACCTATTTCACAGTTATCCTCGTATGTAACTAACCATAAAATCAGAGTTATCATTTACGGATAAACTGACGTAAGTGTATAGCTACCCATGAGATTTCAGTCGAGGAATTTAAGTCCAGCTGCTCTACGATGCCAATATTAATTTGAATATCGGAAAATTTCCAATTTAATAACTAAAATATTGTACAGCTATATATAGTTGTCTTTCATTGATTATTGTGTCCTTTCACATTGGTATATATTTTAAAATTTTAATTCAAAAGTAGTATATCAATTTAAAGTAAAGTAGTAACAATAAGTTTTCGTCACAAATCCATCCAAGTTCCAAATCCATTCAAGTCCCCAGCCCATCCAGGTAATGGATCCCAGGTCAAAAATCCATCCAAGTTCCAAATCGATTCAAGTCCCCAGCCCATCCAAGTAATGGATCGATGTTACAAATCCATCCAAGTTCCAAATCGTTTCAAGTCCCCAGCCCATCCAAGTAATGGATCCAGGTCACAAATCCATCCAAATTCCAATTACATTATAGTACCCATCCCGTCACAGTGCTGGATCCAGGTCAAATCCATCCAAGTTTCAAATCCATTCAAGTCCCCAGCCCATCCAATTGCTGGATCCAGATCACAAATCAATTAAAGTTCCAGCCCATCCAAGTCCTGGATCCACGTCACAAATCAATGGAAGTCCCCAGTCCATCCAAGTGATGGATCCAGGTCACAAATCCATTCAAGTCTCTAGCCCATCCAATTTCTGGATCCAAGTCACAAATTCATCGAAGTTCCAAATCCATTCAAGTCCCTAGTCAATCCAAGTAATGGATCCAGGTCACAAATCATTACAAGTTCCAAATCGATTCGAGTCCTCATTCTATCCAAATAATGGATCCAGGTGACAAATCCATCCAAGTTCCAAATCCATTCAAGTCCCCAGCCATCCAAGTGATGGATCCAGGTCAAATCCATCCAAGTTCCAAATCCATTCAAGTCCCCAGCCCATCCCTCTGCTGGATCCAGGCCACAAATCCATTCAAGTCCCCAGCCATCCAAGTTCTGGATCCAGGTCATAAATCCATCCAAGTTCCAAATCCATTCAAGTCCCCAGCCCATCCAAGTAATGGATCCATGTTACAAATCCATCCAAGTTCCAAATCGATTCAAGTCGCCAACCCATCCAAATGTTGAATCAAAGTCACAAGTTCATCCAACTTTGTTTAAAACATTAAACATTAATTATGTTCATATTCTTTACATGAATCGGATTTATGCTGCTGTATCTTGTAACAGCGGACACATCTCTATACGCAACAGGATTTGAAGATATGGTAACGAGAGAGTTAATTCTAAAGATTCACAATCCAAAATTATATCCAGTGTATATGATTTTTTTTATCTAAATTATCTGGGTAACAATTGACAGTTTTACTCACACGGCTATTTATCGGTCGATAACGGAGCTCAGTTTTAGAAGATAACAACGAATGCTGGGAAAATTTAGAGGACACTTGGCTGTTTAATTTTGTTCTTTTTCTGAAGGAAATATGAACCTACGACTGAATTTAATTTCAGGTTACAAATAAAACGTTTTACCCACTCAGTTGACCATCCCTCGAAAACTGAGTTAAGAAGAATATAACGATTTGAAACAAATTTCAATGCAAACAAATTGATGCATGACGCCAATTTAATTAGTAAAATAATACACTTTTCTAGAGGTACAGAGCCGTAACTCATCGAGGTATAAGTGCTTGTTTTTAATTGAAAAAAAGCTAATATTGAATTAGATTTTGACAATTTTGATGAAAAGCGCTAAAATTGTGTATAAAAACGAAGAATCAACAACAAACATCTGTTTATTTAAACAGATAATTTTTATTTATTGTGTATAGACCTATCACAAGTACAATTATGCTAATCTTGAACCTTGTGTTTTTAGGTTCGTTCAATTATGTCTACTTCGCCGATCAGTTGGTCGGTCGATCCAATGCATTACATTTAACATGAAACATAAAATTTAGGCAGATTCTCAGTAATGTATATCAGTTATTCAATTGGTTGGTCTGTCTGTGTGTCTGTTTATTTTCGTTAATGTATGCTTGTCTGTCTGTCGGTTGGTTATGGCCGTGTCTAATTTGAATTTCGTTCTAAACAAAATAGCAAGTAGTTGTTTATCCTGTGTGATGGGCCATTGATCTTGTCACTATGTCGCTTGCAGTCACGATGCAACCTGTCAGAATAATATGTCGCTATCGAATCTCAATATCTCTATTTAATTAGGTTAATGTTATTTCAGAACAGTATAGAGTAATTCAACTGGAATATTGCATTAGTAGATTTAGTTATGCTTGGACCATGGCGGACATGGGAATGGCATACTTCTGAAGAAGTAGTTTTGAGACCAGCGAACTCGGAGAATTCGGACGTCGGACCACTTGACATGGGGATTGCAAACTTCGAACTAGTGGAATTGGGGCCGGGAGACTTGGAAGAAGCATACTCGAGACCAGCCGGCCAAACGGACGCATGACATGCAGGCGCGGATCCGGAGTTGTGCATTTAGTGATTTAATATTTTTTTTGGGGGGGGGGGGCGTGCGTGCTAAATTCCAATTTTGGTTTTGACAAGCAAAAAGAAAAAAAAAACACACCTGCTTGCGTCGCCTTGGCCCCTTAGGATTCTCTATATACAGCCGTTTGGCATCTATTTTTAAATAGTCCATTGCGTTAAAAAAATCGGGTCAATTTTAGGGGAAATAATGGCATTGGTCACTTCTATTGTTAAAATACGCAAATTAACACCCACAAGTACGAATTATTACCCAGAATTTCATTTTCCATCAATAAAACACTCGTGGGTGTTAATTTGGACTATTTTTTTACGAATTTTGACAATGCGAATTACTACCAATTTCATTTTTTGGGCGTTCATTTTTATTTGCACTGTTTTAACTATGAAATTAAATTCTGGGTAATAATTTGCACTTTTTGGGCGTTCGTTAAACGAATTTTAACATTGAAAATGAAATTCTGGGTAATAATTCGCACTTATGGGTGTTTATTTGCACTGTTTTAACAGT
>JAOTQE010135395.1:0-11913 GCA_025631205.1 Nesometra sesokonis
TATTAATTTCTGTTTTGGAGTTTAAACACTTTAACAATGATATCCAGTGTTTAGGTATACATTCCATAATAATGTTTAGTTCTATAATCCAGTTCCATTTATTTTTCAGTTTAAGTTTAATGTAATTTGGGCATACTACTCCAAAATCATTTAATAGATCATTAATATAAATAAATCCACTGTCTATCCAATGTTTGAAGAAAAGACATTGAGATTTGTTCTTCTTCTGTATAAATCTGTTACCCCAAATGATCTCATGTTGTACGTCAACCACATTTGAGGGGTTTTTTATGTCCTGTTTATTAGGCTTGTGTCAGGCATAAATAACCTCTTGATAAAAGGTGGGCAAATAATCTAGAAATGGAAATTAATTTCTATCCTCAAAATTCATATACTTAATTAAAAAATTTGAGCCCAGTTTATTCAAGTAGTATTTAGGTAATATAGACCAGTTTCCATTACTTAACAATATTCTGTTCAACCAACTTGCTTTTAAAGAATCATGCACACACCGAAAATCTTTTAAATTTAAACCCCCATGTTTGGTTTTATCAATGATTATTTTCCTTGATATTTTGTCGGGTTTTCCAGTCCTGTTTAAACTTAATTACCTATACAATCAAAGAAAGTTAAAAAAAACGATATGAATGACTAAAGATGACATGGTACTAAAAAAAATAGTATGGGGATACCAAACAACGTGCACCTGCGATTTTAAATGATTGTTCCATTTTATGGATATTAGCTTTAGGTGGGATAATATTTAGTGTAGTAGTAGCTCTTGTATTATGATTAGGAATATCACTTTATAAATTAATTTCATTCATAAGTCGACTAGGAGCTATTCCATGTGCATTGGTAAATGAGACAACATATATAATAGTCTCGTCTCATTTCTAGTATTTTCCATTTAGCTCATTTAACATAGGCCTAATATCTATATTTTCTATAGTCAAATTTACCTGTTACTATCCTTCTACATCATTTTTTTGCAACCTGTATATAATATTTTTGTTTTTCGCAGTAGTATTTCCCCATACTGATACACCATACACACAACATGGTAGTATTGTTTCTATATAATGTTTCTAACAGTCTACTATTCAAAATATTCCTTTGGAAAATTGGGTGTACAGACCAATAATCAGAATGATCCCAATGGAAACTGTGTATTACTGATTATAAACACTGACGATACAATCGCCAGCATTACTACCCCGATCCACTATGATCACTGCAATCATAGAATGCAATTGATGGTTCTCATTTTCATTGGTAACACACTTACATAGGCCTACTGCGCAATATGGGGCGTACATTATACCGGGTTAACGATTCTCATATTCGAATTAATGATGGATATTAAAATCTAATAAAATGTCTTGAAATCATCTCAAATGTAATTAACTTGATTGGATTTTAACGTTTTATAATGAAGCCGGTTTATAACCATTGTGTAATGACAATGTAACTCTTTATACAAATATTATTCATAGAAAGAAGACATTGTGGATTTATAATATTTTGTGATTTGTGAACTTACATATTACGCTAGATTAGTAGGCGCTATTTCCCATTGTTGTTCTTAACTTTATGGGAGATAAAGTGCAGAACCAGTGTCAGAACCAAAGAACAGGGTAGTAAAATCCAATCACTATGTAAACACCGCATTAAACTGGGAGTTTTCTCAGTTTCACGAAATATGAAAACGAAAACGGACACGTTATAAATTCTTGTAATGTTGGAGTTTAACACTTTGAATATTTGTCAAAGTTGGTCAGTATTTTACGACAGAACAAAACATACAGTATACAGAGACAACACAGTAAATGTATAAGCAAAATACATAACAGAACAATTGACAGAAGTTGTAGCGTAATCAACATGACATGACTAGCTCCCTATTCTCATTGGTGGGTGATGAGCTAAAACCTTTAATTACCTAATTGGAAAGAGGAAAAATACCCCTATTCTCAACACTCGACTAGAGAATTCCACCATTCCAGGCTATATTCACTACTTTTAGTTATCATTTTACTTCTTCCGAAGCAAGTGTTTTTATACCATCTATGTATTTTTCACTTGATCAATACAGTTTTACTGTATCTACAAATTAGTTGTTTAAGTATTGTGTCATCTATACACACCCAACATCTAAAAAGGAAATAACGAGGTACTACAAATCCCATCACAGTAAATATCATCACTCTAAATACTCTAAAATAGGTTTCGCAACTTCACAAAATACGAATACGAAAACTAATACTTCAAAAATTCTTGTAAGTTCTATTTAGTACGGAAAGCTATGTCAGAATTGAGGTTACAGCTGGATTTTCTTTCCAAAATTGATTTTTGTGCTATTTCTGTCATTTTGGGGATGCTGCATACAAAAAAGTTTGCTACCATTTTTTCAACCACTCCTTCGGCCGACATTTTGAAATTCAATATGGCTACCTTTGAATAAAAAAAAACAATCAAACATGGTCATCAATGGAAAGGAAATTGTACACTGAACAAAAAGTTTCATTACACCTATACCGATAAGTCAATAGTTACAGAGATATTCATAATTTAAATAGTCATGTGACCAAAACAAAGGTAAAAGATCAAAAATTAAAATTTGACAAATACCGTCATATTGGGTATCATATGAAAGCTCTATTAATGCTGAACACAGTTTTATAATGCATTTTAGCTTTAACTGTACTGTTTTCGGAATATTTAAAATTTAAAGTCAAAATAGGGATGTGTCTAAAGTTTTGACATTCTTTTTTTTTGGAAATAAATTGATAACCGTGCACTTTCAGGTATAGATGTGCTGTGGAAACTTGCTCAGCACGACAAGAGCTTTAAAATGATATCCAACATGATGGTATTTGTCGAAATTTAATTTTTGACCCTTGACCTTCGATTTGGTCATGTGACTATTTAAATGTTGAATATCTCCGTAACTATTGGTTTATCCATGTCCGTATAGGTGCACCAATGGAACTTTTTGATCAGTTTGCAATTCCCTTTCCAGTAATACCACTGATGACTATATTCTGTGTAATATGTAAGTCAAAGGTAGCCATCTTGGAATTCAAAATAGCGGCCAATGGCATAGTCGAAAAAATGGTACCTAACTTATTTGCATCCAGCACCATCAAAAGGACAGAAATAGCATAAAAATTAAATTTGGCACAAAAATTCTGCTGTACTAATTGGAGTTTAACACCATATATATTTGCCACTGGTCAGTATTTTACGGCAATAATCAACAATTCAAAGGTAGAAAGTTTGATGTTTAAACGTATCCGTTTTCGTAATCGTATTTCGTAAAGATGAGAAACCGCACTAATAAAACGAACAAAACATGTGCGTCCATGTGTTAATGTATTTTCTGTACTTTCAAATGTGTCTTTAAAATAGCTTCTTAAATTGAAAAAGGCCAAAATTGACTTAATCCCTTATTTCACTCATTAATGTATCTCAGTTTGATGACTTATTCGGTGTAATTAGGCTACTAAAAATATTTTTAAACACACTAATTCCTATTATCAAGTTATTAACGTTACTTCAATATGATCAAGGTAACTTTCAAATTAATTTTTGTAATATTTTGGTAATTTTCAATGACAATAATCTTTAAAATATATATATTAATTTTACTCTTAATTTACACTGTTATGTTGTAGGTACAAAAGAAAACCCAAAGACAGTACCGCCACCTACAGTTGATAGCCCGGACTGGACGCCTCCACCGACCTGGAGTGATGAAGACGCCGCAAACTTTCCTTGGCCTAATGACCCAAACTGTGACATACCATTCAGAGCTATTGCTAACATGAGAACTGAAATTTTTGCATTTGAGGTAATGATTCTCATAATAATAGTGAGGTTTCGCAAATTTGCGAAATACGAAAACGAAAACGGATACGTCATAAATTCATGTAACGTTTGAATAGAACACCTTGAATATCTGTCACAGGTGGTCAGTATTTTAGGACGATCATCAACAATTCATAAGTAGACAATTTGACTCATCTTTGAACACATTTAGCAACTTTCAAAATTGGAAGTGTGACGTAACCTCACTATTATTGCAATTTCAAACTCTATTATTTACAATCACGATTCTCAGTATTACTTGGTGGTTAACACACTTGAAATTGACCTGAACAGTGATACGAGCACTGAGCTTATTTCCCGGTACCATAGGTCTGTTCAAGTTTAGGTAGGTTAAATCTAGCCTCAAGAACTTCAATAGTAGACCTATACTGCCTAAAGAAGTACCGCCACGTACAACTGATAGCCCGGACTGGACGCCTCCACCGAACTGGAGTGATGAAGACGCCGCTAACTTTCCTTGGCCTAATGACCCAAACTGTGACATACCATTCAGAGCTATTGCCAACATAATAATATTGCAATTTCAAACTCTATTATTTTACAGCCACGATACTCAGTATTCCTCTGTGGTTAACACACTTGAATTTGACCTGAACCGTGATACGAGCACTGTGCTTTATATCCCGGTATCATAGGTCTGTTCTAGTTTAGGTGGGTTAAATCTAGCCTCAAGAACTTCAATTGTAGACCTATACTGCCCAAAGACAGTACCGCCACCTACAACTGGTAGCCCGGACTGGACGCCTCCACCGACCTGGAGATGATAAAGACGCCGCAAACTTTCCTTGGCCTAATGACCCAAGCAGTGACATACCATTCAGAGCTATTGCCAACATAATAATAATGCAATTTCAAACTCTATTATTTTATAACCATACTCAGTATTTCTTGGTAGTTAACACACTTTAATTTGACCTGAACCCGGTACCATAGGTCTGTTTAAGTTTAGGTTGGTTAAATCTGGCCTCAAGAACTGCAGTAGTAGAACTATACTGTCCAAAATTGGAAGAAGGCATTATATTTAAAATCCTAGTTTTGAGATGATATTGAACAAAATACCTTTGCTCTTAGCCGTTTGTTCAACCTATAAGCGTCTTTTAGGGATTTTATTACACTAGGCCTACTATTGTTTATATTTTTAGGGGAATTCATTTTGGCGTTGGGGATCGGAGCAGAATGGAAAGCGCCAACTAATTATGTCAAGTGTATCTACGGATAGATTGTTTCCAGGTGCACCAGACGACATTGATGCCGCTTACTACAACTATAGAAATAATATTATGCGTGTGTTCAAAGGTATTTACCAAATTAACCAGAATATAAAGTTGAATAATTGCTTTTATTTAGCCAATTCATTCATATTTTCAATAAAACTACAAAGAGACAACATTGGAACCACAAAGAGACAACATTATTCTTGCGTAAATAAAAACGCGCGCGTATACAAACTGTGGACGCTCCATAAATTTATTATTTACGGCTAGATGGTGAATTTCAACAGAATACATAGCCCCAAAGTGCAGTCCCATGTAAGCGACTACTATTCCGTAATCCAACCAATCAAATCGTGCTACGTTCTTAGGCTGTTGCTACGTAATTGCGCCCCCAATCTTCGATATGAAGTTTTAAATTTATCAATAATTTTTTTAAAAAATGGAAGTAATTTTAATCAAAATATAAAGACATTGACAACATAAATTATATGTGGCATATGTAAATAATTTGTTTGACAAAAGAATGTTAAAAACACAATAATTGTAAAACAGTTATCATTATTTAACTTACATGTTTGTGACAAAGGCTGACGAAATCAAAATAGGCGCCTACATGGGTCTGTAATTCTACAGTGTTAAGTTCACCATCTAGCCGTTAATAATAAATCTATAGGACGCTCCTATTTGCTAATAACTAGACGCGTTGTGTGTCTTTTACACACTTTGTGTGTACGCCAAAATTGCTGTGCCTCTTCGTGGTATCACTGACGATATATTGTTATTAGGGAGGTTTCGCAACTTTACGAAATACGAAAACAAAACGGACAACTCATAATTTGTTTAAGCATTTGAATTGAACATCTTGAATATCTATTATAGTTGGTCAGTATTTTCCGACGATCATCGATTATTCGTATTTGATATATTTTTAAATACATTTTGCAACTTTTAAAAATGCAAATGTGACGTATCCGCTTCAGCATTTCGTAAAGTTACGAAACCTTGCTATTGTGGCGGCTGAGCTCCGCACCTTTATAGGTAATATTTTGTACTCTTATGGAAGTAACCCACCTTTATTCTTATCCATGCTTGCTTGCTTGCTTCCTTTCTTGCTTGTTTGCCATGCTTTCTTGCTTGGCTTCCTTCCTTCCTTCCTCCCTCCCTTCCTTCCTTTCTTTCTTTCTTTATTTCTTTCTTACTTTCTTACTAATCTTACATACATCATACTTGCTTCCTTGCCTGCCTGCCTGCTTGACTGCTTGCTTGTTTGCTTACTTATCTTACCAAATAACACTCATCACTGTTGGGTACAAACTTACAAATCCTAATAGAATACTTGATTCAAACGATGAACACCTTGCATTGCTGAGCATTGCTTCTGTTTAAACAAGTGCTCGTAGCTCGATTATCTCAGATTCTGTTACGTCTCCATCTTGGGGAGGTCTACATTTTTACACGTTTTTAACTGTTCTTTATTTTCTTCTAAAAAAACCCCTCTGTTTTGTTATCAACCGATATTTGACAATTTTGGCATTTTTCTAGAGATAGTTTGTGTGTGCGCAAAACGGTTGACTTGTAACGTGATAGGAAATTCACGCGCTAGTACAATTCCCCTCGGGACTATACAAAAAAAAACATCATTTTGTTTACATATTTTCGTTTTCTTCCAAACTCAGTTCTTCTGTCGAGAGATAGTTTGTTGATAGTAAAACGGTTAATATATAACGTAAAAAGAAAGAAATTGACGTTATGGTTCAATTCTCCTTCAGGGATATAGAAAACAATGTTTGAAACAACCAAGCGTCTTCTAACGTTTCCAACAATCATCAAAAAATCCGCTACTTACTTGCTTAAGTCAGGTTCACACGAGAGGCCTGGTATCAAGATGGGGCCCGATCGGTTTAATTTAACCGTTAAATAATTGCGTGTGAACGACGGATCACGATTCCATAAGTGACTTACAGGATATCGATGCTGTATCACGATACCAATCGGTATCAATATCGGAGAATGACAGGATCATGTAGGCCTACTCACCAATCAGATGCGAGTATTTCTTATTAGGTCAGAGGTTATGATTTCGAATTAATATCAAGATCGGGAGAATCGCGTGAGAACGATATGGCTTAACTGTATTTCGGTATCTTGATGCTGGTCGTTAGCAGACGCGTATGAACATACACTTAATCAGACAGGTAGTTCTAGAGCTCTGTCTAGTTGGAGCTAAAAAGATAAATTGTGACATGGAAGGCCTAACTTCAAACACGTGGGTTATGAGTTCTTGAGTTCGAATCTGGCTCCTCTGTTTTCCGATTAAAACCTCGACACTTCTAGTCACACCTACGCCGATAACGATACCGATAAATCGATTCCGACATATCGATTACGATAAATTGGGTTTTTTGCGGTAACATAAACAAAAAGTCTATCGATACAAAACCTTGAAACGTCGCGATTGTGTTTGTTTTTTGCTGTAATTCAATGATTGATGATGATTTAAATTGATGATTATGATGTTAATAAAAGCTCTCAACCTACCCAACCAGGCCAGTACCCTAGTTTACAGCCATCAAATCTCCTGCCAACCATATTTTTGTAGATTGTTTTGAAGTCAGAATTATAATATTTTCATTTTTATATAATAAATTATTTAACTTTCAAAATCAAATGTTCAACTTGATCACCGCGCTGTACACACACGATCGAGGGAAAACCCTATATTAATACCCTAATATGATTGACTGAAAGTTGCTATCGTTCCGATTTTCTGATAAAAATCGCTTCAAAAGTGATTCCAACGATACGATACCGATTCCACTGACGATCATCGTTATCGTTTTTGTGCTGGTGTGACCGCCTCAATACATTTGCACTATACCGATATTTTGTATTTTTATCGGTATCGTGTCGGAATCGTTATCGGTGTAGTTGTGACCGGGCATTTAGTCTTTAAACTGTTGAAGAAGATACAGTGAATTCTGTTTATGTATTCCACATAAATTCAATTTAACATTATTCATAATGTTATTTTTATATACCGGTACTATTTAATCATTTAGATGGTCAATACTGGGATCTTGTTAGAGGGCGTACTCCGAAAACCCCACAGAAGGTTACCGGCTTAGATAGACGATTACCTGCCAAAATTGACGCCGCCCTATATTCAAAAAAAGAAGATAAAACCTACCTATTTCGGGACGAAAATGTATGGCGATACAATGAAAAATCTAAGAAAGTGGACAACGGATATCCGAAGCCAATATCTGTAGAATTTCCAGGAATAGGCGTTAAGGTTGACATCGCTTTTCGTGGTGAGGAGGGTAGGTTCATTTTTTATGATTTCCAAATATAAGTTTGTTTCTGTATTCATTAAACAAGCATTTGTGTGTCAATAAGCTCCGTCTCTGTGCCATCATCCTAAATAGAGTTTGTTATAATATCGGTAATTTATTTTAGGCCTATATTTTAACACGTTTCTGAATGGTCGTTAATTACTTCTAAAACTTCACAAGCAAGAAAAAAATTATTAGCCATATTGGCGTGTTTTTTGGTCTATTTATTATATTTACCCGACATCATTCTTGGTGGCCAATTTTAGTGGAGGGGCGCACGTAATATTATAAGGGGCGAAACAATAAACTACTTTGTGTACGATATTAGGATGGGATAAGTCCTCCTCTGTGAAACGACCGGGAAGCCGATCGCAAAAGAGACCAAAAAAACTAACCAAACAATCAATGAAATGCCCGAAAGACATTATTAAGAAAATTCCTGCTAAATGTAAAACTATCATACTTGAAAAGGAGCATACGGTAATAAACGTAATGAAAACCAATCTCAGAGGGACCGTCAGACTCATCGACAGCGGCGACAAAATCCCCGACAGTTCAACATCCCCGGCGAGGGTACCCCGATATGTTGGGCATAGTTGAGTTGGGCGTATATTCAATTCGACAAGGAAACAAAACAAAACAAAAGAACGGTATTTGGCGTACGGTATTTTAAGCCATTTGGTATGATTGAGAGTGCTCGACTGAATCTTGACAAGGCTACCCTACAAAGTAAGTTGGTCCCCGACGAAACCTACAATTTCTCCCCAACGGAGGGCAAAGGTCCCGACGGGGGACTGCAGCGGCAGCCCCCCCCCCCCAAATCCCGCTGAAACTCGCTTATTAAGACTTGGCCCTACCTTAGCATAAAATTATTCGATCGACCTTTTTATTTTTGGTCTATTAATACATGCAATTCCTTACCAAACCACATTGTTACTGCTATATCTATAAACATGTTCAAAACACTCTATGACATACATACTCAATTTGAGAAGAGGCAGCCCCCTTGGAAGCATCTAAACACTGAAATTCCGATATTCTTTTACCATTACCTAACTTGGCAGCAGCCACAACGTTCCTCCGGGATTTAATGAATGACAAAATGACATAATACTCAAAGTTATATCATTTTTATAGTGTACCGGTATTTTGTCTTGTTCTTGACTTGATATAATGTTATTGTCTCTTTTAGATTCGGCATACTTCATGACAAACCGAGTCCTACGCCGATACAGTCTTCGATATCGTAGCGTAATGGAAGAGCCTGTGTTCTTCGCCGAGCGTTTCCTCTCGTGTACACGTCCATAACGTCAAGACATGGAGGGAGTATTAAAAGATGGTAGTAGCAAACTGGGGTGGGTGCATGATTTCGCCGTAACCTCAGCCCCCATGGTTGACACTGAAGTCATGTGCACATTGTAATAATATTGGATCCCTATTTTCGATGGACGCTGAACCTTCACTGTGGCAAAGTATTAAACGACTCAAAGACAAGTAAGTCCAATATTTTGCAGCAGCAAGTACAATTATTTGTCTGTCCCACGGAAAAGGAATTCCATCTTATAATTATTGTTCAAACTCTTTACGTAAAATTAAGCAGTAGATCTGGGCCTTTGTAGTATCGTAATAAATTAATTTGATACTATGCATGACTATGTTTTCCGTGGTAAGTCGATTATTTTTTTTTCAAAATTCCGGACTTTTGCACGTCAGGTACAACCTCCACCAAATACACATATTTTTGGAAAAAAGGTAAATGAAGTACATACTGAACTATCCTCACCTCATAGAGTAATGTTCAATATTGACACAAACCGATTCAATACTAACTAATATTGAAAAACAAAACAATTGAATAATACATAAAATTTAAGGGGCCAGGGGGAAGGAAGGGGGAGGGGAGCGAAATCGCCCTCTCAGTTGCATGTTAATGAACTACTACCACCAGGCACGGATGCTTGCTAAAGTGGAAATGTCACAACCGACTGAGACTGGCAGAACCAAAGTCACTTTGCATAAATGGGACTACGGCTTCTCTAATGACACCACCTGTAACTGTGGCACAAAACCACAACTAACACCTGCTAAGATGCCCTAGGATGCAAGAACCAAGTAACTGATCTTGCGATTTACAATGAAGTCGCTGAGAGATGTGTTGAGTTGTGGATGAATAAATTTTAGCTGACTGTGCAGTGGACATGACAAGTAAGGAAGTGAATTGCAGGTCTAGGAGGTGGATAGGGTTGTTAGCGTCGGGGGTTGGGGTGTCGGCGACGTACAACCCTCGCCCCTCCATCTTGAGGTGCCATTCCTGGGCTTCAACAAATTTTAATGTAACCCAATTACCATAACTGGTCTGTAGTTAGGAATAAGGTACTATATGCATCAATTGCGTTAATTTGAGACCCGAAAAGCAACGTATGTATAAGAGTGCCATTCCGAGGATTAAGTGGAATTTTTAAAATGTTCGCAACGTCGACCATGGTGGGCTGAGGTGGATTGGGCATGAAGTTGGTGTGTCTCCTTTTGTATAAATATATTTAATTTGTTACACTCAAGAAATTAGTGTAGGCCTATGCCCATTTTTATAAGAATCTAGAGGTGCCGTATTCTACAATTTTCGCTCCTCAGACAACCCCATTTTTGGTTGGCTGAGGTTGGTTCAGACAGTTTCTATTACCTTCTAATATTTAAATAATTTGCCTCAATGCGTTAAATGGTGTCGCTTACAATCCATTTGAAATGTTTTAGAGTGTCTTTTCCAAGAATCTAAGGGTACCATATACTAATTAATTATTCCACACTGCCACGTGATCGGCTGGCAAATAGGTGGTTTAGACTCCATAACGGTTCCCTTTCTGAACATTTTGGATAGTCCCTTTAAGAGAATTTAGTCGTGATGTTTTTGAAAATAAAAAATCTGATATTTAGGCCTACATCTGGTTCTGAACTTGCCTACGTCTTTTCTGTGAGTCACTTTATACCACGACCCTTAATTCCAATTTGAAGTGCCCTTATCTTGAACTCCTTCCACTCTCGTATGCCTCCCAGTCCCCTCCCCCACCACTTCGCCCATTTTGTAGATTCGTCACTGCGTATGCACCCTGCATCCGCTCCAGGTGAATTATATTTGGTGATCTATTATTTTGTAATAATGTTTATACACGCACCTTGTTACGTTTATATAATTCACAGTGCGGTTGTATATCGTTATCCTTTGTAGACGTATATCGGTTTTTAGAATACACTGTGGAAATTATGTAATGTATTAAATGATATGTTGGTAAGCGTATGTTTTAAAGAAATTCTATTGTTAACAATTACTGTAATTAATACATAAACAATATATTGAAACAGGTTTGTGTTTACTTTTATTATCGACTACATTTATTTTTAGGTTTAAAGATGTATTGTCACCTGAAAAATGACAAAAAAATTGATTTTGAAAATGACTTGCTTATTTTGAAGAAATATAT
>JAOTQE010135417.1:0-11913 GCA_025631205.1 Nesometra sesokonis
TGGCCGTCTTTCGTTTTCATGGGCACGACCCAATTCCGTCTATCTATATATATATATATATATATATATATTTGGAAGCAGTTGGTGCAGTGGCTGCATTTCAAGGTTCACTCTTGTCGGCTGTTTGTGTTCCTAGGCAAGACACTTTATCCACCCAAGAGTGTAAGTGGGTACCTGGGAGGTACAAATGCCATATGCACTGATTACAACTGCAACATTATTGAATTGATTGTGTTCCATATGTGTATGTCAGATAATTACTTCTGAGTTTATTTTGTCTTTTTAACAAAATGCACATACTTCCTACATGTTTGCACATGCCAATACCAACATTTATATGTAAACTTTAAAGTAGCAAAGTGTGGGTTTCTATACACTAACCCAGGGCTCGCAGAATTGGTTGCCCGACGGCTCAAGGCAACCAAAAATTTACATCGGGCAACCAAAAATTATTAGGTGGTGTCCCGATGGGCAACCAGATTTTGGCTCAGACTAACCGATCATCTAGTCACCATGGCCCCAGCAAAAAAAATGTAAGGCTTCAGAAAAAAGCCTTTTAAAGGCCTAGTGAAAAAAAAAAAAAACAGCTGGCTTAGCAATATTACAACAATTTTTGTTATAAATTGGAGGGCAACTAAAAAACTGTGAGGGCAACCAAATTTTATACTATGGTTACCCGAAGGGCAACCATAAATTACAAAATTCTGCGAGACCTGTAACCTGTTATGTCTGTGCATTTGTTCTTCTATAGGTCATTACATGAGAGTAGATGTAGGGAATGGTATATTTGTATCATCTGCTTACCTCAGATCACCTGTTCTACCAGGATGCAGTGATTCTTGTATGGTGACCTTCTGGTATGTCTATCAGGTAAGAGCAACCACAAACAAATGGTAACACAAGATTGGCAACAGGCATTAAGATATCACTAGATACCCAGCTTACAGTGTACTTTACAGCCATCATAATTAACCAACCATAAATATATAAAGTGTGGCATATTTTAATGATGATGATGATGACAACTAGGATGAAGAAAACGTTGACAACAGATTAAAAAGCACTCAGTAGCCTTGTGTCAGGAACCAATTTCCTAGAATATTAATCAATGCTGCAGTTGTAGAAAGCATGTCATCTTGTTTTAGAATGGTTTTCATTGATTGTAATATGTAAATCCTTGCTCTTAACTGAATGTGTGTAATGGCTCTTTGTTACCTGAGTGTGAGGATGGGTCATCTGGCTTAAGCCACAGTGATTGTTTCTCTTTGGACTATGTGTGTTTCTTCTTATGTTTTTTTGTTTTTTTTTATGTGAGGTAAAACAATTAATAATATGGAAATGAAAAATAGAGCAACGCATACTGTAATAAACAATTAGTTTTAATTTAGTATGTCATTGGACAAATAATGACATGTGTATTTGTTTAATCTTAACAAGTGAACACCTTTTTATTTCCAGGTATCAGCATCCGATTTTGAATTCAACATCCAAGTCCTAGATGCCAAGGATGATAGCAACTCATATTATGTCTGGTATCCAACTGGCCAATCAAGCCCAGAGTGGAAGCAAGGATCAGTAGGCCTAGGCAGAATCAGTACGAATTTCATGGTAAATATTTTTTACTCGGATGAATAGCCCTAAAACTAGAACTATAGTCTGATTAATTGATTAATTAAAGTCCTATTCCTTCCGAAGTAAAAAAATTGATTATATTGTATTCAAATTTATAAATTTTACACATATGCCATATTTATATCATTTTACTACTTCCACAAAAAATGCAAAATAATAACAGAATTTATTTCGAGTGAATCCCAAAAAATAGAGCAGATGAAACTGTATTTGCTTTGCTTTTGTGAAGTCTATTTCTAGTAACCAATGGCGAGCTGCGTGCGTGTCATGTGCAAAAACACCGCTTTACTGTGAAGAGATTTGCCTAAGCTTATGGAGAAATAGCAAAGAAATCGTAAAGGCCTAGCCTAAAAAATTTAGTAACTTTTACCTTTTTTTTCTGCTTGACAATAAATCTAACAAGCTATGCAGGTAACCAACTCTGTTTGTTATTTTATAAAAAACAGGTAAATTTCCAAAGAAATTAAATTTTTGGGGTAGATTTTGGAAAGGATGCCCCTTTAAGCAATTCAGGGTTTTTTTTTTCAAAATAATTAGGGCCTCAACATTGGAGTTATGACGTTTGTGAGAACTTGCTTATTCAATATAGATAGAACTATTACTGCATACTGGTCCTATGGATGTTTGTAGTTCAGATAAATTCAGGGACTCCTATAATATTTTGGTGTAATAATTGGGAGGAATGTTCTCTCCATTAATTTTATAATATTTTCTTTAATGTTTTTTTTTTCTTTCTGTTGTAGTTATCATTTGAAGGATATTTAAGTGATATAAGTGATGTAATCGCTCTGGATGACATAGTTTTCGATGGTTGCTCGTTGGGTGACTTTGTTGGTCCGTGTGAGTTCAAGTGCAGCAATGGACTCTATTGTCTGCCAAATAGACTGCTTTGTGATTACACTGACGATTGTGGAGATAAATCAGATGAACAGAGTTGTGGTATGTATATTTTTTTCATTATTTATTCCTCCATTAAATAATTTCTTCTTCTTAAAAGAGATTATGTAGATAACAATTCTAATAACATAATTACTTTTTTTCCAGAAGAAGTTACTATGTATGGTTTTTTGCATAAACAATTTTGTAGGCATGTTTTCCTCTCAAGAAATTATGTGGACAGACGTTTTGGGGAAAAACAATTATGTAAACAAAAAATTCTGTCTACATAATTTCTTCGAAGAAATTCTGTAGAACCAAATTAATGATGCAGTAAGTTAATTAATTCTTTATTTTGACAATTTCTTTCTTGAGGAAATTCTGTTGACATCACATCTTTTTCATAATGTACTTAACAGTGTCCCAAATGGCAGCCTGCACAAAAGTGGGTCTATAAATATAAGAGAAATATACAAAAGCAAACCAGATAAACTGATCAAATCAAAACGATTTAACAATTTGCATATATGTAAAATTGCCCTTTTCACCAATTTGTTTCTACACTGATGATTCTGATGAAAATTAAGATGGACATGTTTGACTTAGAAAAAAAAATAGACTTAGAGATGGTTATTTAATGGAAAACATACCAAAATGGCATGATAAATAAATTTGACTTAGAAAGAATTTTATGACTTAGACAAAGTGGACTTACACAAGTTTAACTGTACATCATTTAACTTGTATTGATTAAATGGATAATATAGAATATTTTTGTCAAAACGAACATTTGATATATAAGTTAAATTTTAATTATTTTAGGAGCATACACAGAAAGATGCAACTTTGAAAATGACCTTTGCAGCTGGACTCAGGATACGGATGATGACTTTAACTGGGTACAGATTACTGGAGAGGTCGGAAGCCAAGGGGAAGCACCAGGAGTTGATCACACAACTAACACCAAATATGGTTAGTACAATTATTTTACATTCAATTTATAAGGATATAATAATACAAATAATGATAATATTATTTTTAGGCAGTGTTTAAGGTTTAGGATGATTGAACATGAAAATGAAAAGGGGAGGCAAAACAGGCAAAAGTAAACAGGTGCTTTAGTATCCCCTGATGAACCAACTAGTTAATGATAATTACAATAAAACAATAATAGACGTTAAAGACCTGTTTATACTATAAAAATAACGATCAACAATAAATGGATAACATAGTTTTTTCTATAGAAATTACAACAAGTTGTAGAATATTTGTAGTAGAATATATGTGAACCTTCAGTTTTTTATTGATTGTTATGTCATTTTAATACATTTTACAAAATGTATTAGTCGTCATATACATGTTAAATCATAACTGAATTGTTCTAATATGAACATTACTCGAATATCTTGTAATTTCTATATAAACAACCACTTTTATCAATCGTTGATCATCATTGTAAAACAGGTTTTAAGTACATCAGAATCTGGATACCAAAATACATCCAAATAGTGTCAGTTTCCCCTAATTATCTGTACATTTGGCTTAAAGCCGTTAAATTGTACATACAGTTTCTTTAACCTTAACTTTGTTGATGATATTAAGTCTTTATTTTCAAGTACGTAATGAATGGAATGATTAAAAATTACAATGTTAAGACATGATAACCTATTGACAAATACAACATGCGAAGGAAGAAACTATAGAGTGGAAAATGGGATGCATCTATAAATTTAAATTTTATCGTTGTTTATGTAGGTAAATATCTATACCTGGAGACAGAACGAAGCAACACAGATGATAAAGCTAGACTGAGTAGCAAGGTTTTTGATCCTGTACCAGAGGATAAACAGTGTCTTGTGAGTAACAGGCATAGCCATCATATTATTGGCCCATGTCAGCATGAAAGAATAATTTAGTTATATATACAAGAATTGTTAGCACAACTTTGCCAAAAGACACAGCATGAAAACAAGTTATATTTTTATTTTCGAAGAGACAGAACAAATAATTGGAGAATTGTCTTCATTAATTGATGGTATTTTTCAAATCAGTCGGTAGACTATTTCATTATTTATTATTATAATATTATTTATTATTATATTTTATTATTTATTATTTCATTATTTTTATTTTTATTTCAAAGTCTAAGGAAATGAAAATAAAATTGATTGTGACTTAGAATAGTATGTCTCAGCTAGCTATGCAAATAAAAAATGATAGAGGAACAATGCTATACTTGTAAACAACTGAAAAAAAATTCCTTTTGTTTATAGTGTAGAAAATGACAGCACTATTTTCCCTACTTCTTTTGAAACATTTGATGTACTGTTATTGTCTTTTTTTTTTAGTATATCTTTTTATTTTTTAATTTAGTGTATTAAATAGAACAATGCATTTTCAGTATCTACCTTTCACAATTATTTTAATGACTACGGCATGTTTCTTTCAGATGCGTTTCTATTACCACATGTATGGTGAGAATGTTAACCGATTGACTGTTTACAAACGTACATCACAGACCGACTTCCCAACCAGTATGTGGAGTATGCAAGGCAATAAGGGTGACGTATGGCTTAGAGGCGAGGTTGACTTTTCAGTTAGATCAAAATTCCAGGTATGATGATAAAATAGTTATCTCCTCCAAATGTACCACTCTTCAAAAATTTATTTCTTCAGAGAATTCAGTTCAGAAAAAGTCAAGTTTACCCATGCCAACGTTGATTTTACAATTTCGGACTTGCTTTTGTTTGGTGATTTTTTTGCTGGTGAGTTTTGCAAAGAGGATGTCATCTTCCTCCCAAGTGCTTCACTACTTGTGAAACACTTGTTTTGACTAAAGTTTTCTTCTCAAATGATTTGGAAGGTTTTAATTCTCACAAGCTCTTGGAAATACCCAATTAATTTTCAATTGCTTTCACCATGTTGTATAAAAGTTTTAACAGATTAAACTACTAAAAAATTCAGATTTAATTCAGAACTAATTCAAAATGTTATTCTCAAGGTTGACTAACTTTAATCCAGACCTAAATCCTAGATTAAAGCATTCTAATTTTGTCTTCCGAGGATGTAGTTTTATGGATAGTCCAGGACCAACTAGTGCTGTTTTTGTAAAGTTAGTCATGAACTAACTTTTGAACATACCAGCCATTGGCTTCTGAGTCATAGAGCATTATTATTATCTTCTCTTTAAAATAATGACCAGAGTTATAGCCAAAGACTAAAAATACCATGGCATATCTAAATGTTTTGTAGTAAACTAAATAATAATATTTTGTAAAAAAATCCACAATATCCGAGGAAAATTTTGAATTTGAGATGGGGTAAGTGCCGGGCCTGCCACGTGTTGGCTATGACTTTGAAGAACTTGGGCTTAAACTTGTTTTTAATATTGAATCAGGTGGTGATTGAAGGCGTAGGTGGACCTGGTCGCTTTGAGGATAACATCGCTATTGATGACATATCATTCACTCCTGATTGTAACTTAGATCCTACCAACACACTACCAATAACAGTCATACCAACAAGTAAGTAAATATTTGATTGTATTAATTTATTTAATTATCCTGAGCTATGTATTGTAGATGTAAGGAACGGTTGGCGTACTGGTTACTGTTTAGAATCAAGAGGTGGATAGTTTAAAGGCCCATTCCTTCCAAAATTCTGTGTTGTCAACAACATTAAAATGTTCTAGATGTCACGATTTTTTATTCAATTTTATAAATATAATACTGATCTGCTATGTTTATGTCATTGTATTACTTATATAAAACATAAAACAATGTAAAATAAGTATAGAATTTGATCTTTTGTGTGGATTCTAAAAACTAAAGCAGATGAATAAGCCTGAAAGAATTTGATAATTCATTTTTTTTAATCAAGAATAAAATTAAACAAGTACAGTATACAGGCAGCTAAACATGTTTATTATTCTACAAAATCAATCTGATTTATTGCATGTATAACATATTTTTCAGAATTGAGTAGTAACTGCTCATTTATAAAGAAATTATGCACTCCTATATTACTACTGTTCTTTTTAGTATTTATACTTAAATGTAAAAATATATCTGTGCATTATATTATACAAATATGTCTATTGTATATTTACGACAGCATGATTTTAAATTTTTTTATAAGTTATAAATTCAACAACTTGATTTCTGAACGTATGTGTGCATGATATAAAATTACTGAAATAAATGTGTATAAAGATAGGTGATCCACACGAATAAGAAAAAAAATGTTGAAATTTTATCATAAAACTTGCATTACCATAATCATTCAGGGATGTTATTATGCAGGATGGAGGTGGGCGGGGCTTCCCACCCTAAGAAAGTTCCACCCACCCTAAACCATATTTTAAGACGTTCCACCCAGCCTAATTTCAACCTGCCACCCACCCTAAGCCTCTGAAAAAGGTAAAAATACTGTTTTTAGTCATCATGCTACCCCACCCTTACATTGTTGGTGGTCCACCCTTGGATTTCTCTAGCTACATCCCTGATCATTTACATAAACTACAGGTGGTCCTAACTGCAGCACTGGATACGAACCATGAACAAATGAAACATGTTTACCTTACTCTAACTTCTACAACTTCAAACATGACTTTTTATTATTATAAACGTGCATTAAACATGATCATTTACATAATTTACAGGTGGCCCTAATTGCACCACTGGATTCCAGCCATGCAAGAATGGAACATGTTTACCTTACTCTAACTTCTGTGACTTCAAACATGACTGCTCCGATGGCTCCGATGAGGCAGAATGCCGTAAGTTAATTGAAATTTAATCAATACTTTGTTTTTTTTTTTCTTTTGCAAAATTTCAGATCATGTGCTCAAATCAAAGATTTTGGTATTATCAGTTGTTTGTGTAAACAATGTTGCCTTGACCTAGTAAAATAACATTACTTTCTAATTTAAATGCTAAAAATTGTGTTAAGTCTTTGTGTGCGTTATTGAAATAACTTTAATGCTATATAACCATTATAGATATGCATAGTTTAAATAAGAAATAATGCATCATTACAGGATTCAATATTTTGACATAAATTATGTCATCATCAGGAATAATGATGACATAATTTAAAGTCCAAATATTGAATCCTGTTAAAATGGCATGTACTGTATCTCATTGCTTGGAGTATGCATTATACTTTCTTACTTGAAGTTGATTAGTGGACCTTTCAGATTTTAGTTTAAAATAAGGTATGAAGTAGTTGAGGAATTTATATATTTTTTTATATGATCACTTAGTATTTGTTGTAAATGACAATTTTTTTTTCTTATAGCCTCCACCTGTAGCTTTGAGTCAGGGCTCTGCGGCTGGACTCAAGTTCACAGTGATGATTTTGATTGGTCAATTAAGGATGGTGCTCCTCCTAAAGATTTCAATGGCCCAGTTAATGATCATACATACAATAGTCCAAAAGGTATGTGAAATAAATTGTAATTATTTTAGTTTAATTATTCCTCTTTTTTTCTATTTTTGTTTCTTACAAATTAGGTATAGGTAACCAACAGTTTACAGTCATACCAAATCACATCAAATTGTGTCGTTCAGACCTTTAATTGAAGAAACAAAGCTATATTCTATCTCCCATGATTTTGCGAATTACAGGAATTTGGGGCTACAGAAAACAACCACCTAATAAGTTTTAACATTGATCCATCCTTGCATTTTAAATATTCTCATTAATTATTTATAAATTCAATATTTTAATATTACATGTCATAAAAATTTTTTTTTTCACTTCAATATATTATCTTCATAAGATTTTTATAAAAATTTGATTAAAAAAAAAAAATTTTATTTGATTTCATGTTAAAAATACTGTTTCTATTACAATTAATTTTAATTAGTGTAAAAAAGAAACAATGTTTGTATTTAAACACATAAGTTGTTCATTTAATAATTCTTATTTTTGATCATATTAAGGTGTGTACCTGTATGTTGATGGCACAACAACTCGTCCTGACCAACGAGCTAAGCTCATTAGCCCCCTCTACAGACTGGCTGGGTTGGAATGTCAGTTTAGCTTCTGGTACTACATGTTTGGTGTTGAATACGGTGATCTTGAGATCTATCAAAAGACAACGGAACGGGAAGTGCAACTGGCTAAAGTATCAGATGGCTTACCAGATTACAATGTTTGGCAGAAAGAAATTGTTTCCATTGATCAGTGTACAAAAGATTTCCAGGTATGCTATTGAAAATATTTAATATAACAAGACATACTATTGTGTTCCTACTAAACCAACCGCCAGAGCTTAATGCAAAACAAATTCTCAACACCAGAGAGTATTTTCCTGTGCAAAATTGTTAAAAATAATAAAATATATATTTCAAACCTTAAATATTTTGAAAGGAATTGTTGAAAATTTTACATGAATATGGGGTTGCATGCCACTCTAATAGCAACTTTGACATGCCAATGGAGCAGTGAATAATGCAACATTCATCCAGATTTTCAACAATTTCTCCAATAATTCAAGCTTTGAATTGACTAGTTTATTCTTGAGCAATATTTCGTGTTGAAATTTGGGGTCAGGTGGTCTCCATCTGTTAGTCTTCATACAACCCCACTATTGCCATATGGTTAAGCTGAGTGCTTTTTCAGTCCTTTGTTGTGCATTTCTGTGAACAAAAAACTGACGACTAAGCAATGGTGGTAGTAGCTAATTAATGTCTTGAATGACTGTTTAATATTAAAAATGTGGTGTGACAGTAAACTATGTCTTATCTTTGTTTCTCATTTAAACAGATATACATTGATGCTGAAGACCGTCTTGTGGCATCAGTTTCTAACGGTTTTGCCATTGATGATATAAGGTTTGATAACTGTGCTTACACGCTTCCAAAGAACATTGGTCAGTGTCTAACTGACCAACGTCAGTGCAGTAGTGGCCACTGTTATTCCATCTCAGATAAATGTGACTTCAAGCCTGACTGTTGTGATGAAACTGATGAACAGAACTGCCGTAAGTAAAATTGTTTTTATTTAATAAAAGTCCTGTGCTTCACCTTGTTTTGAAGAAAAAAATGTTTGAGCCTCTCAGCATTTCCATCGATATACATAATTTTTGTAAAATAGTGATCTGGAAAATGTATGAAAGTAGATTTATACCAGATCCCATTTTGTAGTGGACAAGCTAACAATAAAAAAAATGAACATTGGATCAATGGTAAAGAATGGACGTACTGGGAACACACTTAATTCATTCTCAAATATGGTGTGCCTGCAATTTTAATTTCATATTCTCATTTTAAATCAACTCTAATAACTTATAGTATACAGTCTTAGCATGTTATATAAATAGATGTTTTGATGTTGTAGCAATCGAGGGATTAAGGGTACTTGTGTAATTGTTTTTTTTAATTTTTGTATATATACACACTGTCAAATAGAACTTAAAAATACAGTATATGATAAAAGTAACTTTAATAATCCATATTACTTCTGCTTACTGGACTTAACTTTTAAGCACCTGATTAGTTTTCTCCACAAGTCTTGTTTACGAAGATACTACTGAATCTCTGTAAAGAATTCGCTGCTCATTATAAGATGTCTGCCCACAAGTTTGATACCATGTGTCTTTGTATAAACACACTATTAGTTCAATGTACTTACAATAATTACAATACAACATTTTTATTTTAGAGGAATATCGCCAGTGTAATTTTGAGAACAACATGTGTGATTGGGAGCAACTTTCTAGTGATGAATTTGATTGGACGAGACACCAAGGCAATACTGGATCAAGTTCTACTGGCCCGAGTAGAGATCATACACTAGACTCATCATCAGGTATACATCCCAATTTTAATAATTCTCATTAAATTTTTTTTTTTGTACGAACTAAAATATAACTGAAAATTGAATTGAAAATTAAACTGTAAGAGTTAAATAGAGACCCAGTTTTCATACTCTGTCAGTGTTCTCCATGGGCCCTTGAAGCATTTGTGTACCATGGTGCTTTGGACTTTTGCCATGATGCTTGAAAGATGGCCATGTTGATTGGAACATCTTCCATAATACTTGGAACTTTCAACATGATGCCTGACAGTGGACCATGATGCTTAAAATGTATTTTATTGGTTACTTTTAGACGCTTGCTTATGATGCTAGAGAGAATAATGTCTCCGTGTACAATAGAGTGTGTCAAGGCTATTAAAGGCTTCTCTCCATTATAAAATGTATAGATGATGTAGAGATGTGATATTCAATGTTAATCATTTCCAAAATCGGATTTGTTTGGCTTACATAGGTTGGTACATCTACATTGAAACATCTAATCCAAGAGTCAATGGAGATAGAGCCAAGATAGCCAGCTATGTTATTAAGAAAACAGTACAATCATGCAGTGTAAGTAATGTAATTACTAGTGATGTAATTACTAGCTGTTACATACATTATTGCCTTCTTGTTGGCCTAACCTACTACTTTATTTTATTTCGTGTCACATCCAACAGCAAGTTTACTCGCCACTTACAGGATGAGAACTATGCCATGCTTTCTAAACCAAGTCTCATTATGAGGCTTGGGGAGTGGCGTTGTTAGTCGTGGGAACCAACTTAGCGTTCAGCCAGGTTCCAGGATCACGGGATTGGAAAGCAAGCATCAGGCTACAGCTCCACTCCAAAATAATGTAGGTCCTTCATGGAATCTTAATTGAACATCTTCTGATAATTAAAGGCCAATAAATCCCCATTTCATAAGTTTTAACCTGAGATATTTTACATGCATGCATATAGTACTTTTTAAAGGTCATTTATAAATAAACATAATAAATGCCTCAACTTCTTCACATTTGTGCTGTTTGATGAATCTCTTCTTACAACAAACTCTTTTTTTCAATCTACTATCAAGAACCTTCATCATTAAACTTCCATATCATAGTAAATGACCTTTTTATTTATTTTTTCACTTAAAGTACATGGTACAATAATAAACATAACTTTTTAAACAGTTTACCTAACCAATATACAGTAGGACTAGATTTTCATTTTAGAAATTTCCAAATCCACTTTTTTGTAAAGAACCCTTTTGGACTATTGGAAATAGCAATATCAACAAATATTTATTAATATTGTTTTTCTCAAATAGATGCGTTTCTGGTATCATATGCGTGGAGATCACATTGGAACTCTGAATGTGTACACGCGTACGATGGTGAATGGTCCAATGACTATGGAATGGACAAAATCTGGCCTGGATAAGGACAAATGGTACTTTGGTTCAATTGATGTTCGTAGTAGAGGAGAAGACTTCCAGGTTAGCTGATTATTTCAGACTTTTATTTGCCTTAATTAAATCTATGAATTAAAGATATATTGTCACCTGAAAATGACCAAAAAATCATCAACATTAATTTTGAAATTAACTTGATCATATCAA
>JAOTQE010135428.1:0-23541 GCA_025631205.1 Nesometra sesokonis
CATATGTACTGTTGTAATTTGAAGCGGATAATAGCCCATAGCTGGCTTTAGTAGCAATAAAATTCTTGAATCTTGAGTTTACATACGACGCAACTTTCACGCATAATGAATGAGCCTCGTTCATCGGAAACTATTTTGAACATGCCATGCATACATTGTTTTTCTCACCCATTAGTAGGATACTCACACATACCGTAGACATGCACATTGCTTTTCTGACACGAGACAATATAGAGGAAAATACAATAAAAATGTGCGCAAAACATTGGAAATGTGGACGAAAATCAACAACAGTTTTACTAATAACCAGTTTTTGCTTTTTTTCAGATGGAAATTTGGAAACAGAGCCTAGAACTGCCAGTGGAAAATGTAATTGCGCATATTTTGCCACATATTTCGGTAATACACAATTTCACATGAGCAAAATCATAGGGCTTTTTAGATCATTTTTCGACATATTTTCTGAAGGAGTTGGCAGTATGTTTCTAAATGCCAATAAAAAATGACAATAATTTTGCAGGACATGTTTAGTATTAAATAAATTTATTCTTTTATAAATGTATGGTTTTACTTGGAGTAGCACACTGTAGCTTAGTGGATAATACAATTGCCTTCCGATCTTGAGGTCCAGCACACTAGGTTCTTTCCCAACCTAACAGCACCACTTCCTCAGTGTAAGAGATTTCCCGAACGATAAACGAACGGTACTGGGTCTGGAAAATAGCGTTCTATCCAAGACATTCCATTCGTAGAAGTACTGATGAAGAAAGTCTATCTAATGGTGGCAATATAGTGGCCCCAATACCAGACTAAACTTTGAGTGGATACATAGATTGAAAATTGTTAAAGATAGTGGAACAATGTATACTGTATTACAAATCATTATTAAAATATTTCACTGTTAAGGATTTTATTTATGATTGATAGTGATTGTAGTTAAATCTTAGACTTACAATGAGGTTTCGCAAATTTCGAAATACGAAAACGTCACCTTTCCTTTTTTAAAGTTGCTGAATGTGTTAAAAAATATATCAAATTTTCCACATACAAATCGTTGATGATTCCTCCTAAAATAATCATCAAATGTGACAGATATTCAAGGTGTTTTATTCAAACGTTACATGAATTTATGACGTATTCGTTTTCGTATAGTTGTGAAACCTCGCTATTGTTTAGAAAGCATCATGTAGTTCTCATCCTGTAACATGTGATACGAAATAAAAAAAATATAATTGGTTTTGAGTTTTGATATCGCAAATATTAGAGATAACCAAGCTAAGAAAATAACAATTAAAAACTAGATATTACTTGAAATCTATAATTTATTTCAAACAGAAATTCAACAAATTATAAAGATGTACACTGCTGATTTGTCTGATACTCAAATTTATAATCCGAGCACAATTAATTCGGTTTCAAATTATTAAATTATGGAAAAATAACTAAAAAATTTAAACTCTTCTGTCCTACAAAAACCTTAATTATTTATAATGCATGTTTTTTTCTCAATTCGTTTATAGTACACATTCTTGTGTAAATTTCAAATAAATAAAATATCAACAAAAATACATAAATTGCAATTTTTTTATAGAAATAATTAGCATCTAGGAAAATTGATTTTATCTACTGTACATACAAAATTACTAAGCCCAAATTACCACAAATTGTCTGCTTAATTGTGGCCACTGGCACATACTGCCATTACAGTACATTGCCCTTTGAAAAAAAATAACCACCTCTGACTAGGTACATCTACAATGTTAAATTACTAGGGAGATCTACCTAGAACCACAGAGAACTACCTAGTAAGGTAGTATATAATTATCCCGTCTTTTGATTTTATTGATGCTTTAAGGTTTATTTTAAATAATGGCAATATTTTCCTATGTATATGGAGAGCATTGCTGACCAAATCATAGTATCCCGTGATATGGTAGTTTTTATAGGGTTAACCCTGTTAACTACCTATCTACCTTGTTACTACCATTATCTACCATGTTAACAGAGTAATTCTTTTTCAAAGGGCGAGGTCATGATTCTGTAGGGATGTCATCATGCTGGACGGGGTCACCCAACCGCAAAATTGTCCACCAAAACTATGCTTAATTTAAAGGCTTTCCATCTAGTCTTATTTCAAACAGCCACCCATCCCAAGCCTAAACAAAACACTCTTTTATTTATTTTACCACCCACACTTTAGGTGTTTCCTATCATCCAATTGGATTTTCATCCATAGATTCTGATACTTTAAAAAGGTCTGGATTAGAACAACTTGAACAAATCCAACGTAGGGATTTAAAGATGTATTGTCACATGGAAAATGACAAAGTTGATTTTGAAAACTATTTGCTAATTAAAAAAAATATTATGGCAATGGCACAAAAAATTAGGATATTAATAAAAATTACCCCTAATTTTGCAACATATGCTAAAAATGAGCAAAAAGAATTAGAAGGGTTGTAGCGTCTAAATACTCCAGGATTCTTAATTCTGATGTTACTTTAACATGATCAAGTTAATTTTAAATTTATGGTGACCTTTTTTCGGTAATTTTCAAAAGTGACAATACTCCTTTAAGGATTATTGTACCTGTTTTAGCTAGAATAACATAATCAAGTTAATTTCAACATTTACGGTGATACTTTTTTGTTGGTTTTTCAGTGACAATACCCCTTTAAGGATTATTTTACCTGTTTTAGCTACAATAACATGACCAAGTTAATTTCAACATTTACAGTGATAATTTTTTGGTGGTTCCAGTGACAATACTCCTTTAAGGATAATTTTACCTGTTTTAGCTATGAATATACAAGGTCTATTACAAATGTTCAGTTGCTATTAGAGAGGTGCACCTCATTGTGCATGGCAGGGGCAGATTCGGGGGGGAGGGGGGGGGGTTTAACCGGCGTGCGCCCCCTATTATCGTCAAAACGTAGTTGCGCCCCCTTATATTAGGTGCGACGGGCCTAACATTTACCAGAAAAACCCAAAGTAAGGGCAAAACAGGCTACCAGGGCACCAAAATGGGGAAATGACCTTTTGTTTTTGCTCATCCAGAATGTATTGGCAACCACGATCACCCGGACTGGAAAATCCCCCCCCCCGCCCCCACTTTTCGGTAGATACTGGATCTGCCTCTGCATGGACTATTCTCAGCTGCTAAAAAATCCAATGCGTAGGTCAAACTATGTTACCAAAAGCTAGGAGGTACACTAGAGGCTTTATACAGTGTTTTCACTCCCCAGAATCAAATCAAAACCGAGTGTCCAAGGAAATTTTTTACAAATTTTGGTTAATTTCAAGACTGGTACATTCTCCCTATATTCCTCTCTGATGGAATTTCTATTTTTTGAATATGTAAATTGCTACCCTGTTAAAGATTTTATTTTGTTTTTGATGTATGTTACAGTTGTGAATTTTAAAAATATTTAAAAATATAGTAATCAACTGTAATTCATGATGGAGTCAATGTAATATATGTAAATAACAAAATTAATTTCATGGTAATACTTCGACCTGTATTTTATATCCTGTATTTTATATTTTTTGTTTATTGTTTTTTTTTGTATTTGTTAAACTTCAATTTTGATATAATATTTTTGTATAATGAAAGTTTTTTGTATTTCAAAAATTCTATTTCTGGATAGTTTTTAGTTTTAGGCGAGTTGAGAGGACAGTAACTTGTTGTTTTAATTTTCAATGACATTTGAAGTAGGTGTTGCATAGTAACTGCTTCCAAGCCCTGCAATAAGCCCAAAAGAACCTAACAACAGGCTAGCAGTAGACGTACCAAACAGAGGTAGGAACACACAGATTGGGCTTAGGAATACACAACGCTGTATGGGCATCACATAGAAGCGATCTAAGACAAAACAACATACGGAATAAAAAACAGGCGAGACAATAACACAAATTAGTAATTCGATAACGCCCCATAAATTAATTCCATCTTTCCAGATACTATTTTTGTATAATGTACTAGTATATAAAACTATAACACAAATTGTGAAAATAATTCCCGGTTTTTTAACATTTTCAATCTTGGAAAAAATAAAATTATCTTTGGTTATTAGCAGAAAAACCATCGAACAAACACATGCCCATATTTCTGGCAAAATATCAGGTGGGTAATTAATAACAAGTAGTATATATGATGAAATGGTTGCCAGGTTAATAGCAAAAGGGAGCGAACTAGGGTACAATGAGCCAAATGGATCATCAGCTGTAATCCTATCGAGTAAACTTTTAAGATTCAAAGAAACACTTAAAAAAATTAACACAAACAATTTAGTGCATGGTTGAGAATAGGTTCCATAGAAACCACCAATTTTTGCATAATTTTTTACTTCTTTGAATTCTAATATATAAATCACTATAAATAGTAATGTTATAAGCACTGAACAACTTGGTAAAACTGCAGTATTTATATTTTTATTTTTAGATGATGACAACCAGAGAAGTGATGATATTAAAATAAAAGATGCCATTGACGAAGCTAGTAAGTATATTGTAAGATTTAAAATTTTAATATGCTCGGAATTTATCAGTAATTGAAAAGCTTTGATACCAACTGGAGCACCAATCACAATTGAATATAGGATGTCGAGGCATAGAGGGCGTGTTCGTGATGATCTTGTTAAGTAGAGGAGGAGACAGAATAGTAAGGATATAAGAAGGAGGATGTTGCATAAGTTGGCGAATGTTGGTTCCGATGATGGTTGGAGGATGAAGATGAACAGGCCAAGAAGTATCCATATTGTATTTATTGTCTTGGCATCTTGAAACTTGGCCATGTGGTAAAGAGTTAGCTTGAGAAGCAGAGCACCAGATGTAAGCAGCACCAGAGCTAGAGAACCAGCGGTAGTGAAATCTGTATGACTGATCATCATGAAGACTGGCTGAAGTAAAGAGTCCATCACAAGTAACGAAAGAATCGTAATGGCAAAAGCATACGCTACAGCATGGTGCAGAGGAACGGATTTACGCGATTCAAAAAAGAATAATTTACTGACTGCAAGAACAAATAACGCTATAAACAGCTTGTCTACAATTGGTGATGACATCATATGATGCGCATACTCGAGGTTTAACTGACTTTGTAAGATAATTGACAGTTTCGTGCTATGTATGCCCATTGACAACCATGTAACATACCATGAAACTTTTCCCGCATTCTGCAGCCGCAACAGCGTATAGCATTCAATCACAATTGTTACAGTAAATACACTATGAGAATATAATCCCAGAGATAGAAATTGATGCTCAGTGAAGACTAATACAGCAACAGAACATAACAGTAAATCAGACAACCGCTCTTTTGTTGAAGAAACTGCCGCAATCACACATGCCACCGCAAGTCCTGCATTACACATTAATAACAGCCATATGACTTTGGCAATCATTCCCCATGCTTCCAGGTTTGTTGGCAAAATGCGTGAAATCATAGTCGCATACAGAACGCAACATACACATGCTGATAAACCAATCACAAATTTACGTCCGGGGGTTTTGCGGCTCATAAAAATTCCAAGCAATAAATTCAGAATTAATACACCCGGTAACCATGATACTAGTCCACTAGAAATCAAATTGTCAAGATAAGTAATAACATGAATGATCGTTAATGACACAACACCGGTAATCCATCGCACTATAGTTTTCTTTTTTAGACTAATTCCAAAATATTCAACAACGTACTGAATATCCACAAGAGTTGTAAGAAAGACTGGACAAGCTATTACAAAAATTAGTTTTAAAAACACTCTCAGCTCTAACATATTCCAGAAGTTTATAATTATAAATAACTGCATTGGTAGGAGATTATAAATGATTAAAAACGTAGCTACTTCCACTGGACTTAGAACACTTTGTGTTAATTGTGGTTGTCTTGTTTTTGACTTACGAAATGAAGATGCATGTGGCGGTAGGAAAAGCTGTGCGCTTATGAACCCGAATAAGATGACAGAATATGGCACGGCAGTAATGCTTATGGCTTGAGCAGCAATCCATGACATTATTACTATGCATAATCCGGGATAGAATGTGAAAAGTGCGGTTTCGATAAAAACAGCTAACGATGGTTCTTCTTGAAGAAATGCGTCAAAATGAAGCAACACCCAGCCTCCCGTAAACACTACAAATGCATTTAAGGCAGATATTAAAATGAAGTTGTATAGCGAAATCCAAAGAAGAGGCATTGCGGAATATATGACGGTTAATTCAGCTATTACAAATACACAGAGATAGCTAGCAACAGCTTGGTGTTTGGCACCGACATTGTTAACAACGTGAATGACAAGAGATCCGAGAGCTAGAACGGTCAGTAACAGCTCTCCAGCCAACATTAGTACAACCAGAAGGCATATAAGTGAAAACACCAATATCCGAGCATCGTATAGAAAGGGACCAGGCTGGTACCACTCGGGTAGTTTCCTTCTTGTAGGTGCTTCATTGTTTCTTGAAATTCGCCGAGGCTTGACCTCAAGCTCTGACCTTCCTGATGCTCGCTTCATTTTGAATTATCTGAATAAGAGGAAAAACAGAGAAAAAGTTCTTGAGTACAACAAAACTTGAAAAAAAAAACTGCCACTGAAAAAACACAGCAATAGAAAGACATCTATTTGGACATTTCTAAAAGCAAAGAATAATATCCATTGCACAAAAGATATGTATAGAAAATAACCAAAAGTAATTATTGAATAGAATGTGTGCTAATTAAATGGGATTTAGCTCAGTTGGTTAAACCGGTGATAATTAATAGTGCCTTGTTTTTCAGATGAGACGTTAAGCCTTTGGTACCGCGTACAAAATGGCTCATGTGCATGTTAAAAAATGCAGTATACCCCTCAGAAAAGAGAAGGGGATTGTCTCCCAGTGTACTGCAGAGCCACCACAAGAAGGATCACACAGGAAATAAGTTCTTGAACTTTTGTGTGTTATCCTTGGTTTGGTTTAAAAATTACTATGATTAAACAACATAAAATACAGTACAATAGTGTAGAGCATAACACTGCAGGACAACCAACTAACACAGACAATACTGTAGGTTAGCAGAATAACAGTGAAATATTTATATAAGGCAAACTATTAAAGTCTCTATGGGCTAGAAGCAAGTGAAATGGTGAAAAGAAAGAGACAGAATAAACTAAATACATAAGTTTTTAATTGACATTTCAAAACAGTAAACAGAGGGGGATTCGCAAATTAAAGAAGAGTCTATGAAACAAATATTCTAAAAATAACACTTTACTCATAGCACAACCATCACTCAATCAATCAATCAATTAAATAATATTTAACATATAACTTGCACCAGTTTGCCCTTTGTGTGGTGAGAAAATACTGTACAAAATAACAAGCAAAGGTAAGCCTAAAATAAAAGATGGATAAATCAAATAATATATTTACATAATTTCTTTTTTAAAATACAAATTGAACAATTGAACAACATTTTTTTCTCTTCGATAAAACACAGCGTATTCCATTGAATGTTCCCTTTGGCAGTTAACAAATAATTGAGTTTTAATAATTATTGCAAATAATAAGGTACAATCAAATTTTCAGCATATTATCTAAGTGGATTAAAATATCTATACAAATATTATTTACATTGGGACAGGAGTTGGAGAAGAGGAGTGCTCAACCCCGAACTGTAATTTGACAAGAAAAAAAAAACCAGTTTTTCCCTTATTTTACACTATTTATGGTGGAATATTCACCTTCATGTTTCTTTTCTTGCCACTATAGATCTTTTCCTCTGAAGGGGTGGGGGAGGGGTGCTCACTTTCTCTACTTATGAAGAGGGGTGCTCAGGTACCATAAACAACCTCTCTGGATAGACCAATGGGTCACCATTTGACGAGGTGTAGGAGGGGTGCTCATTTCTGCTGAATGGGGGGGGGGGGGTGCGCTTAAGAACACAATCTTTATATTTTTTAACTGATTTTATTAAATTTATTTTTTCTACCTCTGAAGGGCGAGTGTTGCTTAACCACTAAAAGCACCCCTCTAACTGAGGAGGGATATGTATCTAGTCACCAGGTTAGTTCTATTTGTGGGATATGATGCATAAATAATGACGTTACGTTTTACAAATTGTTATATGAAATCGACATTTACAAATAATAATCATGATGCACATAACATTTTCAGGACTCTCCAAGACTACTTTGGCGATTCCGCTACATCCTTTTTACTACTCACAAATTTTTCAGATTCAAATTGATCGCAATGGTCCTCATAAGGTCATAGCACTGTGTGAGAATGGCTTAAAGCAGCAATAGTTAACTTTTCACAAAACATAACCTCCGGAAAAACAAATTTCACACTAGTCAAAAATTATGAAAGTAATGTAAACATACAGAAACGTAACTCTCTCTAAACCGAACTGTCTAGAAACCAACCAAAATGAACGGGTAATCAGATTTGGAAGATTTGATTGTATAATAAAGATATAACAGGCACTGACATAATACTGAATGCTTTGGGGGGGGGGGGGAGATACTGAAAAATATTGTACCAGCTATGGCAAAACACTGAACGAAGACGAGTTCAATATTTTGCCACAGCGAGTAAAATATTTATGTTACACCTCGAAAATTCAATATTATAATTATTATTCAACTAGTTACTTGCATGTAAGTTCAGATTTGTCAGGGCTAGGCTAGGCCTATGCCTCTGCCTAGACTATAGGCCTCTTCCTGGCATAGGTATTCCAAACTTAAAATCCATGGCCTACAAACATTAACATCAATTCTAGATTTGTGAGTATTACATCTATTTTTAAAACTTTGTAATCCTTCTTTAGTCAACTGAAAACAACTGTACAGTTGAACCTTCCTATGCGGACACCTCTCGTAAGCAGACACCTCCCATAATGGACATTTATTCAAAGACCCTTTAGAAATTTAAAAGGCCATTTGTGTTAAGAAGGCCGTGAAATGTGAGACAGATCGTGTTGATTCCAATCATTCTACAGTATTTGTTTTCCAAAAGCCACACCATGTATCCGAGTATAAACTTTCTTTACTCTACACTATTGTAAATGTATTTACTGTACTGTACTAGATTTTATAAAATGGTAAATGTATATCAAATAGTAAGAGACGGAACTGATCGCCGCAATTTTTCTGGAGCAACATTATGCACTACGGTCTTTACGATCTCCAATGGCCAATGCGCCAACAATTAAAAGGTTTTCGGGTATTGAAATTAATATTACGAACTGCACTACTCTCCATAAATAAAAAAAATACTCAAATCAAAATGGTCAAATCGAGTACAACATTGGTAAAGCGATTAAAAACAGATTAAGTCATAAAAAAGGTTCCCAGCTGCAAAAAATATCCAGTTAATTGTAGGGTTGGCATATCAGGCTATTTCGGTGTTAAATCCACGGGCGGCCCATAATTAACACCAGTTCAGGCGAAACCGGGATTATTTTTAACCGGTAAATAACGGTGTAAAACACTGAAAAAAACTTGCGCGAACGGGCCCTATGAAATGGGCATTCACAAATACTAATCATAATGCACATGAAAATTATCCCTGTTCCAGACTCTCCTAGACTGCTTTGGGGATTCCACCACAATATTAACTACTTCCACATCCTTTTATTCAAAGACCCGTAGAAATTTAAAAGTAAAGTATAGTATATACATAATTTTACATCTGCCGAAATTCTCGTAACGACTCGTTCTCGTTCTCGACACCTTCCGTAAGCGGACACTTGTACCGGACCCGAGAGTGTCCGCTTACGGGAGGTTCAACTGTATAAAAAATGATGACTTTTAGTGGGTGGTCACAGGTTTAGTTGACTTGTGCATTCGCCATTATGCAGGTCACAACATCTGCCGAATCTGTACGGGAGGTTGGATATTAATCGCCGCGCACGGTTAAATATTACACAAATATACACTGAGATGAGAAGCTCTGGTTGAAACTATGGGTCCCAAAGTGACTGCAAAAGTACTATTTGCAGAGGGACGCAGCACCGAAATACTTTTGCAGTCACTTAGGGACTCATAGTTTTTATCCAGAGCCTTTCATCTCAGTATGTTTTATATACTGGATTCATACATTCTTGTTCATTGATTGAGTTTAGGGCAGCGCTGAACACTGTGGTCGCAACCGGTACCAGCGCCGAGTCACATGAGATAACGCCATCTGGTGTTGAAATTGGGACAGAATCCGTAAATAGTCTTACTTACGGATCCGTAAATAGTACTTTGTTGGTTGGATTATGTTTGATCACATGACACACCTTTTAACCAATCAGAGAACAAGGATAAATCAATCCAGTATATAATACATAATATTGAACCAGTCAAAACGGCATAACTGAATAATAATGAATTGTATTTCATCAGTAAATAAACTATCAAAAATCAAAGGAATCATACTGTACCAGCACACATGCATTCCAAAAATTGGATGTTTACATCCCAGAAGTTAGAACCTATAATCTAGATGACAGTACATCCTATAATAGAAAAGGAAATATCATATTAGGCACAACATCATGGTTAAAATTTTTTTTTTTGACCATGAAAAATATCTTTAGAATCTATTACCTCTTTCTTTCTCATCACTGTTCACATTTAGGTTTTATTTAGCCTCCCAAAAAGCAAAGTTTTTGGGAGGCCATGGTTTTACCCGGTGTTATCATGTTGGATTAGTCTTAGTTTAGTTTGTCATAGTCTTATTTTTATACAATTTTTAGATACGATTATTTTACCTTGATTTGCATTTTGTATTTTTGCAGCATTTTTTATGCAGGGCGGAGGTGGGCGGGGCCACCCTCACCATTTTCCACCCACTCTACAGCTTAATTTATGTCCCTCAACCTACCCTAATTTCAACTATTCACTCACCCTAAGCTTCTGAAAACGTAAAAATACTGTTTAATTGTTTTACCACCCACCCTTAAATATTTGCCACCCATCCTGGGATTTTTCTAGCTACATCCCTGAATAGTATTGTACAGTATTGTAGGGATTGATAAATAAATTTTCCAGGATAGGCAAAATGAGGCAATAACATTTTTTTTGCTTGGCAAACCACCAACCATGCCCACCCGGACCTTGGAAACGTCGCCCCCCCTCCCCCCCTTTTTGCTGGATCCTGGATTCATACATTGTGTATTATTACAAACCTTTACAAAAGGCTAATTTTATGTGTAAACATTATTTTATTTGACAAAGGTACATTTTGGTTAACAAACTACAGCAATACCAATTAACCATGGCATGGACATTATTTTGTCAAATTGAAATGGAATACTACTTGCCGACTTGGGCGCTAATAAAATATTTACGGGTGGTATTGAATTGGATGGTGTTTAGTTGGACATTCGGGGTGCCGGACAGTCTTGCTGTTACTGGCTAATGAATGAAAAAATAAAATATTAAACAAAAATAGTTGTTATAGGGCCTAGGCCACATTATCAGTAAAAATAAAAAAAATACAATCCGCAAAAAAAATGTTATCACCAGTAAACCAAATACAGATACACTTAACTGATAGTTATCATTTGATCTAGGCTAGGCCCTGGCCTACGCAAGTAGCTTAGGCCTAAGCACATAATCAGTCACGGAACAAAAATTGCCCGCACCAGTGTGGGGCTGAGGCGAAGCCGGGTCACCCATGCATTTATGCCACGACTGAAGCTTGAGCTGGCTGAGCTGACCCAGGCCCTCCTCCTAGGCTAGGCCTAGAAAAATGGTCCGTTATAAAACAAACTTATGCTTTAGCGCCGAAAATTTAACTTAGCAGTTCTATTGCTTAACTATAAAACTTCACTTTACACCCAAACCAAATACTCTAATAACAGTGTTTAAACTTTTAATTTCAAATTTTAGACATGTTTTTACGTACATGTTGTCCCTTGACACGAACCACTGGGTCATGACAAATGTTGCCCTCTGTACAACAAAAACAGAAATCAGTCTTCGATTCCGTCGGACGGACTTTGAAGAAACAGGTAGTAAATTAAAATCGAGTTTTTAGGTTAATTCTAGTTTACATCGAATGATTTTTTCACACAAATGATGAACTATTGTCTTTCGTACTGACAAGAATTTTACTTAGGTTTGGTATGCTAGCTGTAAGTAGGTAATTAGTAACAAACCTAGCCCTTTTAAATCTGAACAGAATCAGCCCTTCAATAACGACACAACGTCATTTTGTACTGAAGGTGTCACGCCGATTTCAGGGACGAAACGACCCACCTTGGGTGTAGCTGAAATAAGTTGTCGAATATAGAATTTAATTTTTGTCTAAAATTTCATACATTTTGCAAAATTTAAAATTCTTAATCCTAAAAAAAATAATCAAATGAGTAATACTATTAAATGTTTTAATAATAGAAAAAATATATGGTATTTTAGGCTATTTTGTGTTCTCAACCAACCAATGCCACCTTGTCATTATGGTTAAAGCCCACTCGAAAATTAGGATCACCTGTGACTAAAAACATAAAACTGTACAAAATAATTTAAACGGGTATGTATAAGTCTATAGAACATATAAAATTTCACAACATTTGCATATCGGATCAAAATTCAAAAGTGGACTCAAATTACACAGTGCTAAAGAATAAGATAGGAAAAAGGGATTTTGAAAGGGGTTTGTTTAAAAACCAAACTTATTACAAACATTACACCCAGAAGCAAAGCCGGACCTATTATTTGTAAGCAGGTTTTCTTTTTTGTGCTTGTTATTAAAAATTTTAAGTACCACCTATATCACAATCCTGGATCTACCCCTGAAAACAGAGAGATCAAAGATCAGTCAAATTCAAATTAGAACGGGTAGTTTTTAATGTTAACTTTTGAGATGGTTTTCAAACAGAACCCTTTCAAAATTAGTAATTTTCCTATTCTATAGCCTTGTGAAATATGAGTGGTAGACCCACTTTTTGACTTGTTTCATACTTTGAAAAGTGTTTTCCTTCATTATCTCATTTCCAAATGCTGTGATTTTGTTAGTCACAACTAATTGTTCTTACCTTGATCTTAAAGCTATGCTTATTCTCCCCTCTAAAGTTGGTTAGTTGCGTATTAATGGCTGAAACTTCTCAGTGATTAGGTTTAAACTTGGTAAAAATCTGAGACTACTACTACAATACTTGGTAAATTATTCCACTCATTAAATACTGTTATACTAAAATGGCTCGTGCTCCACCTTGTTTTTAACTTTGGGCTTCATTAGTTTAAATGAATGCCCCTAGTAAAAGAAAGTGGAGTATGTAGATTTTTGTTGCAGTGCATTACAGGGTCCAGGGGTGGGATATTTATGCGTGTGTTACTTAACATTCTTATGTCACTCTTCATGTTACAGATATCAATATTATAGAAACCAGCATATTTGGTTAATTTAGTAATTAAGAATTTTATTTATAGACTCGAAGAGGCATGATATTTCAAGTTGCATAGTTGTATACCTGATGTATTATTAAATTAAAATAAGCATAGTAATGTTATTGAACATTACTTTGGTTGCTTTCTTTAGATTAAATGAATAGATACTGTACTCGTAGATCCTTATTATAAGCTCATTTGGTAGACAACGTTTTTTATTGAGAAAAATATTACACTATTGGGGTCTTACTTACAGCCATACAGTTCATTACAGGGGGTGGGTCTTTGTAATGGGCAAAAATAGCATTACATAATTTATGAACAGCTCCTTAAATTTCTTAGAAAATGTAAGAAATGCTCAGAGTTATCTCAAAAAGATAAAAGGAATACAAAAAATAAAATTGCAACAAGTACTGTAGAATGGGCCTACTAATACTAAAAGTTGAACATAAACAAAATTTTTGATCGACTGAAACTTAAAAAAACAATGTGGTTGGGCAACACAATTTTTTTAGGCCAAATAACAGCCTATGTTTAATAATTTTATTTTCAAGGATGTCTGAATCAATTGTAATGGCGAGCAAAGTTCCAGATTTATCAATGCTACTGCATCCAGTAGCCATCCAAGAACTGGTTGATAGATGGTTGAAAGAAGACACCCCAAGCTTCGATTATGGAGGATTTGTTGTTGGAAATAAACAAGAATCTGCAGTCTTACTATGTAAATCCAAAGGTGTTCTCTGTGGCGTTCCATTCTTCAACGCTATTTTCAGCAAACTAGGGTGCAATATTGAGTGGTACTTCTCAGAAGGGGAGCTACTTGAACCTGTGTGTACTGTTGCTAAGGTTACCGGTTCAGTAAAGAATATTCTGCTAGGTGAAAGGGTAAGCTTAAATTGTATCACAAGGGCAAGTGGGATAGCATCCATAGCACGGGAGATGTCGGACATGGTGCAGGAAGCTGGCTGGCATGGGAAAGTCGCTGGAACTAGGAAGACGACACCTGGCTTTCGATTGGTTGAGAAGTATGCATTATTGGTAGGAGGGGTTTCAACACATCGATATGACCTGTCCTCAATGATAATGTTGAAGGATAACCATATATGGAGTGCTGGAAGCATTTCAAAGGTAAAAGTTCACTTTTGTGTACATTATATTTTCTTACTGTAAGAAAATTTTACAAAAGTTATAAAAGTATATCATGCTCTTATTTATATTAATTTCAATACTACTTTATAAAATTACCAAATGTTTTAATGTTCTCTGATTTTGTACATACCAAAAAAAAAACAACACCGTGGCACACATAATATAATTTTAATTCCAAGTCATGTTTCAATATTAAGATATTATAGCTACAATCTAGACTTTGTTAAAGGTGGATCGCAAATGTACAGTATTTATGCATCAGCCCTATTTTTATGGTGGGTACTGAATTGAAAATGGCCGGGTAGAAAGTTTTGAAGCAAGGTTGCCCTGTTTACTACCACCTTTCATAATTAACCCTAATCAAGTGTTATATTTTAATATTCAGGCTGTATGTGCTGCTCGTAGTGTTGGAGGATTTTCAATTAAGATTGAGGTAGAGTGTCGGAGTATAGAAGAAGCATCTGAGGCGGCCACTGCTGGTGCTGATGTTATTATGCTAGATAACTTCCATTCACAGGTAAAGACATTTCACATTGAAATTCAGTTTTAAAGATGAATATAGGGCTCTAAGTCTGTGAAATTTGTGAAATAACCATTTTTTTTGCTTGTCGAAACGAAACTGGCAACCATGCCCTGAAAAGGCTCCCCCCCCCCCCTTTGCTAGATCCTGGATTCGCCCCTGAAATTATATGGATAAATATTTAGTCATAAAATCAGTATATGACATTTTTTCTAAAAAACCATGATTTTTGAGATTTTGAGTCATTCGGGCTTGGACAACATAAAGTTGTTTTTTTAAGACCTAGTGTTTGATAATTTTGTTTCATTTTAAGCAATTTGTTTTTTCAACCTAATATTAAATTTGCTTTTTTGTCTTGTCAATTTATTAGACCCTCCATGATGCAGCCAAACATCTCAAGAAAAGCTTCCCTCATGTCACCGTTGAAGCTAGCGGAGGTGTTACAAAGGAGACGCTACCATCATATTTTGGGCAGGATGTAGATGTCGTGTCATTAGGCAAATTAACTCAAGGTTATCCAACTGTGGACTTCTCATTAAAAATCTGCAAAGATGGACATGATCCTACAAATCCACTTGTAACAAGGAATTAAATTTAACATTTTGAAAAAAACTGTAAATGTACTGTTTTAAAATATAGACTGCCATAAAAATATATTTCGATTTTTAAAGATTTGTCGAATTTTACTCCACGCCAAAATGTCTCCCTTGCTGCAGGAGTATTTATCCAGTGAACAGTTAGTGGTTTCAACAAGATGATGCACCCTTGCATACTTGCGAAACAACACCTATTTTTATCCGGAAAGACAAGTACCTACCACAATCACCGGACCTCAATCCAATAGACAATGCGATGTGGGTTTTGTTAAAAGAGAAAGTTTATTCAAACAGGAAAAACAAATTTTTGAAAGAAGAACTAGAGAACAAAATAGTCAGTGCCTGGAGGAAATTTCTCTAGGTGAGTTTAGGAACTGCATTTGTTCATGAAAAAAGAGACTTCAAAGAGTCTGTTAGCAAGATGGAGGACACATCGAGCATTTATTGGAGTGATTAATTAGGGAATTTTCATTTCGGTACATCAATTTTCAACATGCGTTTTAAAAATTTTCAATGTAACAATACAGTTCAACCTAAGACTTTGTCAATAGACAATATCCAACTCTGTATATGTGCAAATGTTCAAGAAGCCATTTTATTTCATATGGGAATAAGAGAGTTTGAATTTAGTGAGGTTTTTTAAGCCACCTGTTCATTAGATTATGATGCCAAAAGTAGACCTTCTTTTTAGGTTATATCCCCCTCGCTATGAGCCTGAAATATGACTTCAGGATTCATCTCAGCAATTTGATAAATCTGTTTGTGGCTGTTTTTATCACGGTTTTGTTAACAAAATAGAACATTTTCTGGGTTTTTTGAGGATGGACTTCCTAATCTTTTCATGCAGGGTATCAATATTTTGATAAAATATATAAATGCATTATTCTGTAATATCAAAATATATGTATATATATATATATATATATAATACTGTATATACTAGTATAATAAAAATCTGACAGACAGTAATAATTAGTCTGATTTTTAACTGTAAAATTATATTTTTTATTTATTTTGTGTACATTTCCTTCTATAGTGTTGCAGACTATTGAATTCATCCCACAATCTTTGAACAGAATTTCATAATACGTTTGAAAAAAAAATATATGGTATTCAAGATATGTAGTTAAATCCTTCAACAGATCATGGCCTTCTACCAAACATTAGGTGTACATCCCCATTAGAAAGTTTTGACAAGTCTTATCACAATAGATAATTGGATTAGTTTTCACTTGATTGCTTGCTGTACAGTAATATACTTATCCTTCATAAACATTTAATAAGATAAGCCAGTGAGGTGATTAATTAAAAATTACCCTACATTTCTTTGAAAATGAATGGTAAAAACAAGAGCGACCGCTCAACAGGTCCGCGCTTCCAAAGCGATTTCGGGATGTAAATGCATTTTCAAATATTAATTACTATAGCACTATTAGACCACGTCGCATGATTTTACGTTTTAAGGTAGCAGATTTGCAGAAAAAAATGTTTGAAAGAGTAAAATTTAAAAAAAAATTGTAAATAAATTGAATTGATCCCACCTTCGCTTTTGTAGAACGGTCAGTTAAACGATGTCTTAACAACCGACCTACTCATACGCTTGTTGAATTTAACCGTATTTTACACTACTTGACGACATGTATTTTTGGCTTTGTGGGTGTAGGGGTCACCCTGGGGTGTAACTTAAAAAAGGGCGATGAACGTTTGTTGGGAATGGGGTTTAATTTATGTGTACAAAATTTCAAGCATGTCCGTTCAAAACTGGCGACGCTGGACACTTTTAAAGTTATGGTCGCAACAACACTAACAACAAGAACATAAGTGAGAACCTAAGGTCCGCTTCGCGCGGACCTAATGATCAAATTCTCTAATGGGAATGTACTCGTAATGAGAAATACAAACTTGCCTGCCTACCTCGTATATAGTAATTGTATTTCAAACCATAAGTTAGTGTGCTTTAAGTGCTTCCGAATATATTGATTTTTATGGTAGCTATTATGATTAAAAATTTCATACTATAAAATCATATGGACGAACATATTGAAAAGGCATAATTAAATACTATTGAATTATTTTAATATTGTAATAGGGATTATATTAAATAAATTACCATTTTATATAAAAATCCTATGAATATTGTGTATTGTTTTAGTAGATGAGACTTTATTTTTAGGCAAGACTATTTTTTGGAAATGCTTCAATGCAGAAAATTAGGATTTAAAAAAAATGTTTTGCTGTTATCAAACCCTCCAACAAAAACAGTTACAAATTTGAATAAAACTAAAGAAGTATTTTTATTCCAAACTCAGATTCACTTTTTCGGAAATTGTAAATATTTATTATCGTTATTTTTTATGTTTTATTTCAAATAGATCCACCAAAAGGGACGCCCTTTTTATTCATTTTGGTGCTCTGGTACCTTGTTTTAGCTCTTGCATATGTCTATTTTTGTTTTTTTATGGTGAATTTTGGACCCGGTGCCCCCATCATAAGTGGGGGGAGGGGCGCAACTATATTTTGACGATAATAGGGGCGTGTGCCGGCTGGCCCCGACCCTCAAATCTGCCCCTGCAATAAAAATAATGGAAGGACAGGAAAAGGTAGTAATAAACATTCCGAGGAGATCAATTTGGAGATAATTGCTTTAAGAAATGGCAAAAGAAAAGATAGCATAATACATTTTTCTTTTTGATGGATGCAGCCTATTAGTAAGTCCTATAGTTGGACTATCAAGGCAAAAAGAAACGCATGACATGATTTGACCCTTAGGGGAGTAGAATGTCATACAAATGTGTAACATCCAGTCCACAGCACCTTAAGACTATTTAGTATAAGGCACTGATAGAAAGAATAGAAAAACCATTAAGCATTGTGCTTGCATGATATATTTATGAAGCTGGAAAATAAATTGAGCACACCTGTTAATGTAATGTAATGTAGTTCGATTTATATAACGCCTTATACAATAGAGTCTCAAGGTGCTGTGGACCAGATGTTACACATATGACCTTCTACGCCCCTAAGGGTCACTTCATGTCCTGCTGCCCAATACAAGCATTTATCTGTCCACGACAGGAATGTATGGACCAGTACACTGGGGTAACCCCTACTCGTCTCGAAAGATGTATTGGGTTCTTTATAGTGCATACGAGCCGTATGTATACACTGGGCCTACGGTTTATAGTCCTTATCCGAGAAGACTGTAGTTTTGTAGTCTATCAAGCTGCCATTGAGAGTTAACAGTGCACACACTGGATAGCCCAACAAGGTGCCCAATTTATACAACATAGTGTTCTCCCTTATTCCCTGTGTCTAACCGCCACCCCAGGTTTTAAAAAATAAGAATCGGCATTGTAAGTGCCTGCACCTGAGGTGAAGACAGCTATTCTGAAGGAAGTAAAGACAAACTAGGGCACACGCACCCCTGACAAAGATACTGTATATACTGACCGACCCTCCCTTCAAATATTTCTTGATCCGCCACTGAGCTTTCTCCACCGTTGTTCAGTAGTGGCGCCAGAAATTCCCTGACAGCAGGGCAAAGTCCCCGACAGAGAAGGCACGGGTTCCCCGACGTGTTTAATTTTAAGGTGGGCGTGTCCCCGGTTTTCAGTCTAACGAGCAAAAAAAAACATATGCCGTATTTTGCGTGCGGTTTAGCCCATTTTGGTGTGGGGGCTTCGTCTGTCCCTTGCCATTACCATACAAAACCCCCGACGAAACCTTAATTTTCTCCCCGACGGGGGCTCTAGCCCCCCCGTAGCGCTGCCACTGCCGTTGTTACTAAAACCTAGAATGGCCTACCACAATGCACAACATCTGCAAAAACACTGGCAGTATATAAATCACTGTTCAAAATGCTCTGTTCACATGAATCGTCACTATGACATGGCAGAACACCAGGAGTGAATTTTGCAGATATGGCGATATAAACATTTACATATTATTTAAATATCTTTGCCACTGCAACCTTTGTATATATCAGCAATTGCAGTTTTTGATAACACAACACGAAGATATTAACAACTACAATAATCATGTTCACACACAGTATTTATTGAAATTACCACCGCTTGTTGTCTGAAAACAGGCATTGTTTCACAAATAACTGTTACAGTATTATCATTATTTATACACAGTTTAAAATTTAACATCGTAGGACAAATGTCATTGGGAATCATTGTACTTTTTTATAGTCAATCTGTCTGTCAATCTTCAGTCATTAAATTCACTACCATTTTATTTTTGTGCAATTGTTATTGTCAACACTCAAAAAAATATTACTTATTTTTTTCCCATTTGAGGCAAGTCATGGCAAAACCACCAAGTTGTCGCAAAATGGAGTTATTACTGAAACCATAACACACTTGATTTAAGCTTTAAAATGAGGGGTCGATTATCAAAATCGGACACCTATAACCAAAATTATGGAACAAAATAGACAAATATTTTCTTTGTACTTGTTTGTAATTCCTGTTGTTTATTTGCTTTACTATGCGACAACTTAGTGGTTTTGCCAGGCCTTGCCCCATTTCATTGTGTAGTAAAATATTCTTCCTAATAAATAATCTTGGTTTAATACCAATTTTATATCTTTTTTATAATAAAAAAAACAAATTAAAAATATATGTTTAGAGTCAAGTTACTCTATTCATTAAGTATTGAGTCATTACTATAATTAAATTTAGCTTTTCTTTTAGCAAATCTGAAGATTTCTGTCTTATTTACATCTACATATAGAGGACCCTCGATTTTACATACCTCAATTTTATGAATCCTCAATTTTACATGTGCCTAAAATCAGCTAAAATTTTAATATATTAACTTTAAACATTGACTTTTAACAGGCCATGATGTAAAATGTGTTCAAATTAAGCAGTATATACTGTAGATTTAATATATTGAAAATCTCCTAAACAAAGCAATAGTAAACAAATGACACAATAAGTAAGGAACAAAATATAAAAATACCGTAATTCAATTTTAAAAACCCTCAGGATTACATACCTCTTCTGGTTCCTCATAGTGTGTAAAATGGAGGTTCTGCTATATATCTATTTAGCACTGTTTAAAAAAGGTAATACTATTAAAGTAAATGTCTCCTTGAACAATAGGATGGACAGTTCAAATGTGTCGAAATGCCTGAAGTACTAAGCCTAGTTATTAAACACATCTGTCTTACTACACAACCAAGGCATTTAAAATGATTGACAACAGAACTAACTACTATAGATGCTAAGCTCAATCCAGGCTAACAATTTTTCTGTGACAAAAAAATTTGATATGCCTATATATGGTCATGATGATGTCACACCACGACCATACATGGATATATCACTATCATATATGGGTATAATCGTTTTTTGTCAAATAAATTAGATAGTCTGGATTGAGCTTCATAGCTAGGCTTATTTTTAGATTTTACACTGTAGTACAGTATGAGATAACTGTGGATTCTAACAGTTTCAAGACGCCCTTTGATAAAAAAAATAACTCTCTGATTAGGTAGGTCTACCATGTTAAATTACTAAAGAGATCTATCTAAAACCACAGAGAACTACCTAGTAAGGTAGTATAAAATGACCCTGTCTGTTGATGTTATTAATGTCTTAAGGACAATAAATCATTGCTTGTTTGTTATAATGTCAGTTCCAATTAATTAACCTGAAGGTTTATTCTAAATAATGGCTGTATTTTCCTACGTACTTGTAAAGCAGTGTTGGTATCCTTGGTAGTATCTCTTGATATGGTAGTTTTTATAGGGGTAACCCTATTTAACTACCTACATCTACCTTTAACTACCATTATCCACCATGTTAACCCAAGTTATTTTTTTCAAAGGGCAGCTTACTAGTTATATGAATAATTCTTACAAATGGGGCATGTCATGGCAAAACCACCAAGTTGTTAAAAAATTTAAAAATGGAGTTAATATTGAAACCATACTACATTTGTGGTAAGCTTTAAAATGAGGGGTCAATAGTCAAAGACATCTATAACCAAAGTTATGAAACAAAAATCCTTTGTATTTGTTTATATTTCCTGTTGTTTATTTGCTTATTTCTCAATAATTTCCTGTGCGACAATTTACATACCTTGCCCCAAATGTTTATTTCTGCTCTATTATCAGTATGGGATGTAAGCAAGTTTAGTTTGCAGGACCATCTGTCCTTTTCTTCAAAAATATTCTACAACTTGATACTTTTGATAAATTATTCTATTAGAAAAAAAGTTCTTAATTAGGCCTAAACAAGTACTTTGGTTGCCCTCCTCAGCCAGCCCTATGAAAAAGGCCCCTCAAAAGAATTTTTTAAGCCCAATATTAATTTTCATAGCCTTAAGCTAGTTGCTCATTACGGGATCTTTTCCCTTGATTTCTAGTGATTCCAAGCGATCAGTGTTTGCAGTAAATTTCTTAAAACCCCTGGAGAACATTAGCATATTGTGTACCCTTGCAGGTCGGCGACACACACTACACGATCTTTTAATTCCATGCAGCGTATGTGCATTTTCCTTGCATTTCCGATCTATCGCCTGTGAATCTTGCTAGATTGCTGTGGAAATATATGGAATCTCCGCTTGAAATCCCTGGTTTTTGCAAGCAAAGCCATTCATCAAAATTTAACGTGGACTGCAGATCCATGAGATCGAAGACGGCGAGTACAAATCTGTGGCGATTTTTTTGGTGCTTACCAGGTGACCGGTATTATTGCCGTTATCACTTTTGAAATCACTGTAAAAACTGCGTCATCAACAACCTGCTTTATATTCATATCCATTACCATGAAATTTCAAAGGAAGGCAAATAAAGTAATTTTTCAGGCCTTTAAATAATATTAATAAAAACATATGTTATGTAGGCACCATAAAAATCAGATGAAAATTAATTTGTTAGCTTCAGATCTAAACATATATAGAGTGAGATGAATGTATAATACTACTTACTAACCAACTGGTTATATATTGCACATTTCAAGTAAAAATAAAAACAAAAAATATAGAACAATCGGTACCATTTAACTATGTGTTCATCCCAGCATCACATAGCATCATGTTACGGGACCAAATCAACAATACCTTGCTGCAGTTAATGCAGCAATTCACTTAAAAGAGTATTACTTCAGTAATAAGAATTATTGAAAACATCACATTAGGGTGTTTGTCAATTCAGTCAGCAAAGAAAGCATATTGCGCTGGATTACTACAGTAACTGCAGAATTAACAGCAATAGACTACTGCAGTAACTGCAGTAGGATAATGTTGACATGGTCCCTAAGTTTTCATCATTGTTTTGACTGAAACATGATGTTTAATAATTAAGAGGCATTTAAATGCCCTAAATAACATTCAGAACACCATAAAATAACTTTTTTTAGCACCGTGGCTAACTATCAGGCATCTTGGCGAAAATTGAACTCTCAAGCATCATGGTATCATGGTGATTCATAGACTTGGGAGAACACCGAGTATTTATTACTAAAAAAATATTTTACAAGTGATACAGTACTGTGTACCAAAATTAAAGGACAGCTATGTCATTCTTAACTTTGCACACAATAGTAATAAGGTTCCATGTTTCAATTGACGTATTGATCCAACAACTTTTCAATTAATCTGTGAACTGTCAAATTTGTACATCACTGGTAAAGAATTTTGTATGCAGACACGTGGAATTTGTTCTAGGCAACCAATAGGTTGCTAGGCTAACAATAAAATGTTTCAATATTCTGCAAGCTCCATTTATAACTCTTGTGAGCATCAACAGAGTGTGAATGCACACTTTAAAAGTAAAAAATGTAACCTATGGTGAAAGTAGAGCCGTTTCACACTTGTTACGTCGTCCCTGAGCCGGCTTAACTGTGGCCGACTCAAAAAATCAGTTTTGTTCACATTAGTGTTTTGAGTCGGCCTAGGGCCG
>JAOTQE010135429.1:0-5000 GCA_025631205.1 Nesometra sesokonis
CAATTTAAAATGACCTTGCTTATTCAATGTATACTGATAAACAATTTTCAAATGCAGTTTTCTCAAAACTTACATTTCAAATGTTCAAATTTCGATTGTTCATAACATCGGAAGTAATCGTATGAAACTGTTTTTTGCATGTTAAAGATAATAATGTGTAGTTTATTAATCAATACAAAACTCAATTTTTAATTTTCCGTTTAAAAAGTTACCAATTCAATGTGAATATCGTTCAATCGTCTGTAATTACTTTCATTTTGTCCTTGTGAAAATGTGGCAGAAAACTCTTCACGCAGGAACAAATATTAAAAACAGCCCTTTATTGATTTATAGTTTCGATGTGGCGCTCTAGCAGAACCGTCTTTTTAGTAATTACATAAATTTAACTGTTCAACTGATGAGCGGATTCTAGGCTTTTTGAGTGAATTTATCGAGCTAATGCGAACTTATTTTTATTCTAGCTTCAACTGGTAGGCTTACTTGCAGTTTTTTTTTCATCGAGTTGAATTATGTAATTAAACAAGCCGTACACTCTAGAGTATGTTTTATTGAATTGATAACGCTAACGTTTACCTTCGACATTATCTGAAATTCTTAACATTTAAAGGTTTTCGGCTAACAGGTGACGGTCAACACACTTTTTATCATGACGTTCATATTAATAGCATACTATTTACTCAACTACGGGGTGCCGTTCTCTTCAAAAATGATTATGAACCGTCCTATATTGTCGCTGTTTTAATTGCTAAGGTAAAGTTATGCTTATTAAGAAGAAAGATCATTTTCTAGTATCTACGAATGTAAGCGCTATTTCTACAACATGCATGTTTCCTCGAAGCATGATTTTAAATTATTTAGCGGATCTGCGTAGCAAATAAAAAGTTCGACTATCAATGTAAAATTAACAGCTTGGGTAGATAAGACGGAAGCTGTAATACATTGTAATCATCATTAAAAGAATTGATATAGTAATTGTGCTAAGTTGTCCTCTATTAACCGTACAATTATTACACCTACTCTGTTGGAGAGATGGTGTTAATAATTTATAGGTAATTATAATCTAAAATGCGTGTGTAGGTCAGAGGAGAAACTGCAGGGGAATAGTATCTAGTGACGAGAACACAAGTCTAGCATGCGGTGAGTAGTAATGGCTGATGCGAACATCATGTGAAGTGAACGAAATGGACAATGCAGTTAAGACCTGGTCATTTAGCAAAAGTATAACGTATGTAGGCCTCTTTATATTTGGGCATGTCACGGAAAACCACCAAGTTGTTTAAAAAATTAAATTAATGTTGCGACCGGATTACACTTGTTATAAGCTTTAAAATGAGGTGTTCATTATCAAAATCGGACATTTATATCCAAAGTTATGGAAAAAAGAGACACAAATTTCCTTTGTATTTTTTATATTTGTAATAATGATAATGATGATGATAATGATGATGATAATAATAATAATAATGATAATGATAATGATAAGGATAATGATAAATGATAATGATAATAATAATAATAATAATAATTACATATTTATGTTTACACACAATCAGATAACAATAATCTGTTTTTCATTGTGGTCCTGTTTAACTTAATACTACTATAAAGAGGAAATTTACAGGGCAATAACAGTTCGTCATGTTTCGTTATTAAAGAAGTGATATTTATGTTTAAAAGGAGTTAATAGGCCTAGATGGCAAAAGCTTTATTTCAATATTTTCTGTTGATTATTTGCTTATTTGTCAATAACATCCCGTGGGACAACTTGGTGGTGTTTCCATTCAATTCCTTACCTCATTTTTATTTCATGGCACATCCAACATCAATCGTAACAAAATTTTCGAAAACCTTTCTACATGAAAAGGTATAAAATATGTGCTTGTATTTCCTTTTAAAACTTGTTTCACTTTTTCTAAAATCCCTTTTCCGCGACGAAGTATTGTTTTAAAGTATTACCTCGGATATTCAGTTGGAAAGACCTCCCTCCCCCTCCCCCAACTAACCTTGTATGTTCCACTCCCCCGTGAAATAGATGCATTATTTGCTTAATTATTCAGACGAATGTTTCTAGAGCTCCTTGCATCCGCTAATACATGTCTTCCTTAAATCGAAATCAAATGGGTACATTCAGCAATTGTTTTGTATACATTATATTAAACACATATCAACACACAATTTATATAAGTTTCTAGATTTCACTTGTAATAATGATAACTGGTAATTCGAAATGTCGAGTTAGAATACGGGTGCTTATTTCCGCCCGGTAAACGAAGTTTCCTGGAAGGTATTACCAGGGAACAGTAACTGATCCCTGTTACTTTGAGCTGCGTCTGTTTTCTTTTAGGTGGGAGGTGGGGGGAGGGGGTTGTCTGTGAGCAAGATATACTTTTGAAAGACACAAAATATCCTCTCCAAATTTTCAGCAACGACTTATGAGGTAAACATTTCGGACGAGTTAATTGTTCCATGTCACATAGCTTGGCGGCCAGGTTGGATTTTAAAAAAAAATGGCCACTATTAGGGCCTTATATTATTACCAAAACTTGGAAATCCTTAATCTTCAAATCTTACTTTACCCCGAGCGACGGTTCGAAAATGAGCACCCTTTGTCACAAGGCTTGGCCGCCATCTTGGATTTGTTAAAAAACTACCTTTTCGGCCTCTACTCCCATGCCAAAATACCTTACCGCGACCACGTGGTGAGATGCTAGTAGGTTGTATTTCCTATATTAGTTATATCTATTGTTGGACTTTCCAAGAAGTTTCAATTTATTATATTCATTATGGAACACTTAGTCACTCACCATAATGGGCTTAAATTCTTTAAATAGCGAAAAACTCAATAGATTTATAAGCATGATGATCGGTGGGGATGATTAATATCAAGATATAAATGAAATACTAAGATAGGGCATCCAGAGTAATAGAACAAATTTTAGACGTCTAAGAATTTTAAATTTTGTTATTACTGTAACTGATTACAAATTAGGCGTAAAAAAAGTCATTTTGTTGCTCAAGTGGATCGATTGATTAATCCGTTTGTAAATAAGCCAAACATGTAAAAATTTTCACCAGCTTTAATCATTTCCTATCCGGACTCCAAGTTCAAAATCACTCTGCTGCGTAGGTAGTTCACTCATTGGACTATCTGCACTCTCACTCCTGAGGACGATCGAAGCACATCGATCGAAACGTTGTGTAGCTTACAACTACATACGTGGCGTACCGCAAACGTTACATGTTTATCGATATCTCATCATGCAAACCTTCAAGCAATATAGTTTATTTCTATTTCAAAAACTACCCAACAAATCATATCAAGTTTTCCATCAGATTCAAGCTCATTAAATCCATTTAGGGCAGTACAAAAAAAAAGAAATAGTGTACGAGTGAACCGAATTGAAACAGCCAAAAACCTAATATTTCAAGAAATTCTAAATCGGCCTGAGTAGCTGTTACAAATCGAAGTTTTCCGATGAAACTCTAGGAGATTTTCAAGCTATTCTTCACAGATAGGTACAGTTAAATATTTTTTATAACATAATCCATTCGGGCCATTACATGAAAATCATAAATATAATACTTAAAACGTAATTTTCCCAAAAGTGATTTCTCTAATGGTTTAGGTGACCTTGGAGGGCAAACATACAGAATTTCCATATGCACTTATTGTGCGGATTTTGGGCTTGGGCTGGAGGCGGATGCACAGCCAACACTTCCTCATATTGTCAAAGTAGGCACATTTTTGCCAATTTTTAATTGCGTGGCCTCTAAAATTGTTTTCATAAAATGAAATAGGCCGACTGAAGTGTATCAGACAAGTATAACAGAAAAGAAGTAATGAATAAGGCAAATAACCCCCCTTTTTTTTGCTTTTTACATTTGAAACCGAGAACGCGAACCATGGTCAAAGATAACGCACCCTTCACATAATCTAGAACCCGTCCCTGTACCGATATTACTGTGGGTTTCTGTAATCTTATTTTATTCATATCAGCTATTTTTGGATAACTTAAATAACACTAAATTAAGTGCGTGGTTAGCACATTTGAGGCCTTATTTTTTATGTCTTATAGTGTGAAACTTGGTAGGTCGGAAAAGGACCTCGTACCATAGCGATTTAGTTCGTCTTTGTGTTCCAGCATCCTCACCCAGGTAAAGTTTTATAATGTTTTATTGTTTTAATTGACAAATACCGTAAAACGTATAGTAACATTGGTTTATTATTGACGGTGTTTTTTTGAGTGGGTTAGAGTAGGATTACTATTAGAGTAGGGGGGTTACTATTACTAAGCATATCTAGGCCTAGGTACTTTGAAATATCAACCCAAAACTGTGTGCGAGTTCTATGGCCGAGCGGTTAAGGCAGGGGAACCGTGAACCATAGCAATAACAACAGCATGGGTTCGAGGCCCGCTCGCACGGTGGTTCCGGTGGTGGAACAAGTCTTCTCGGATAAGGACTATAAACCGTAGGCCCTGTGTACACATACAGCTCGTGTGCACTATAAAAAACCCAGTACAACTTTCGAGACGAGTAGGGGATTAACCCGATGTACTGGTTCATATCGTTTGTGGACAGACGAATGGGCGCAAGTACAAGCAAGTACTTGCTGCATGACATGGCGTGACCCTTGGGAGTAGAAAATCGTATGAATGTGAACATCTAGTCCACAGCGCCTATATATAAAGTATAAGGCGTTATATAAAACAAAAACTACATAACTACTTCTACAATATTAGGATCCACAGAAGCAAACACCTACAACACAAGTAAACATATTGTGCCTTTATTAATAATTTTAAAGACAAACATCCACCTTCTTTTTCTTAATAACTACCAATGCAATCACATTGTTAAAAAATCTATCGTAACGGGTCAACCGAGGAAACATGAAGATTGGCTAATAGTAACCCCATGAGTTAATTATTATAGATACAGTTGAAAATCCATGTGCGGACACCTCTCGTAAGTGGACACCTCCAATAACGGACACTAAT
>JAOTQE010135429.1:7500-11912 GCA_025631205.1 Nesometra sesokonis
AACTAATCTTATATCAATGCATTATGTATGCATTCTTAATACTAATAACTTGACAGTTTGTTCTAAGGCAGACATTTAACAATTCGTATATCAGTTTTGTATAAACAGATTTTCAAATATCGTTGATCGTTCTATATTCATGCGAATTTATAGACTCAGTAGATAGGCCTGCTAATGATCCAATGGAAGGAATATTATTTACCATGAAAAATAAATGAAAGTGTCTCTTTTAATCTCAATTGTGTTTTATCAACTTCAAAATAAATTGAAATAAAAGCACTAGTAACGGATAATTTTAATGTTTCATTTAAGCCTATTTAAAACTCGGCACAGCAAATACACAACAACACGGTGGCCAGGGGGCGTCAAGAGGATTGGTGAGAGTACAACGCAAATGTTGGTGGTCCTTTGAACCTATGGTCATTATATAAGATATATAGTTTTTTTTATTAATGTATTGATATCTAAAATATAGCACAGTTTAATTGATTAGTGTACACTTTTAAAACTATTAAAATATAATATAACATTTCAAAAGATCTATAAAATAAACAGAGGGAAAGGAAGCAATTCATAAAAAATGTAAGCAGTATTACATTACTACTGTTACAGCCTATAGAATATATGTAGTTCACATACGTACCTTTGAATATCTACTCCAAGAAGCCGGGAATCAGCTGATGCGTTGTCATTAGTATAGCAAGCCTAAAATGCATACTCGACAGAAATTGTAAATCGCATCTGATTATAGTTAAACAAATTCAACAACGGTGGCGCACTTCATCTGCTGAACAAAAAGCAGCTGCCTTTTCACACATTAAAACATTCATAATGATACATTTATTGAAATGATGATAAACCCGACGCACACCGGGACTATTATTTGTTATTACGACAACGCACATTGCGAGCACTGTGCCACGCATGCCACGTGCTGAGCAATGAGATTCTCCAGGTGTGGGTCGGGCTCCATAAGAAAAAAAAACCCCTGAATTATACTTATTTGTAACATACTATAGGCATAGGTTAAAATTCAACGTATAATTACAACATAACAAGCATGTGCCAATCCAGGATTGTTAATTAGTCGGAGGAACGCAGTGGCGAATTTAAGAGGAATTGACAGGCTTAAGCGCCCCCACCCCCGCTTCCACCTACAATTGACACAAAAAACTTTTTCATTGGGTTTTTATGAGAATGAATTAATAATATAGATATTGACGGCAAAGTCGGACCTTTCATTGTAAGCAGTTTTTTTTCAAAACCAAACAGCCTCCTAAATCAGAATCATGGATCCGCCCAGGGACGGGCGGGGTGGAGTTGTCGATGTTGCAGTATTTTGACATAACTCCAGTTTCCCAAATCCAGCATACTTGAGATGGTGTAAGTTATTATATTAATGCTGTCTTTAGAACATTTCAACAGGTGTACAGTATAATGTTTATTATTCATTTAGGCCCCATTTGTTCATGTATTATTTATGAACCAGAAATAGGTTGGGGGGGGGGAGAAGGGGCGCCTCTGCCAGGGTTCGGGTGGACGTACAGTCTGATTTTGTCAAAAAACAACATTATTTTGCCGGCTTAGCGTGTCCTGTTACCCTGTTTTGAACCATTTCATGTAATGGCTCAAACAGATTATGTTCAAAACATAATATTTTGCTCAGCTGTGAAGATTTGTCCTACAGGATCCAATAGGACAAATCCTATAGGATCCTATAGGATTTGTCCTAAGGGTCCTATAAGGTCCTATCATTAATCATATAGGATCATACAGAATTAATCATATAAGATCCTATAGGACCAAAACCGATAGAACAAAATCCTACAGACAAAATCTCAATGTTATTTAATGTTAATTAACTAATTAAATTCACTTAGACAAATAGTTTACTGACAATTAAAGCATTGTCTATGGTGGTCCATACAGACCGAGGTTTAAAATAAAGAATGTCACGACGTTTACTGACTAGATGGCACCCTAGTCAACTGAAACAAACGAACGTGATGGAACTGATTACACAGAAATAAATTACAAAACAAGCAGTTTTAAATTTCAAAAAAAATTTTCATACAGCATACATTATTTTAACCTAAACTACTATACGCACAATATCGTTTTTAGTAGCTCTAAGTTGTGTATGTCTAATAATATGAACTTGTAAAGTCTATAAGCTACTATTGTAACACTGTACAGCAATATGAGCTCTGCCAATTCATAACAAGTTGACAATTGTTACATGTATTATTATTTATTATATCATTTAATCATTTAATTTGAACTGACAATAAATGCTTTAATTTGTTTGGTAGAATACTGTACAAGTTGGTTTAATTATCGGTTAGTTCATCATTAATAAAATGTCAACCATGAACTTACAAAATTCAGATTAATCATTAGCTTTTACATATTAATAATGAATTGTCACAATTAATCAAAAAGTTAGTTCAGATGACACTGCGCTTACAATAACTTATTAACTGTTGTATTGAAATGTATATATGTAGTTCAAAATTGTTTCTCATTAATATAAGTGAGTTGTTTTAGTCATAGTTTGACAAAAAAAATTACAGGCAAATTTCATTGTTTTTTATATACAGTTTCTTTCTTAAGGATATTGATAAACCCAGCAAACTTTTAAAAAAACATAGTAAGCATCATATCACCAAACAAAATTAGATTCTAATGACAATAAAAGTAATAATTTTGTTGATTGAGATACTAAGTAAGTCAAATACATGATTTAATCACTATCAGTGTGTAATAGTAGAGTCATAAGATCCGTGACTATTTTTAGCATACCTTTTTTCTCAGTGGATTTTGCAAGATGGACCAATTTAGACAAAATATAACTCATAAACACCTCCCAGATATGATGGGAAAGTCTTGTTTGGGGGCGTTTTTCAAAATAGTCGCCTGTTGATTTGAACCCTCATATCTCGGTAACCACTGACTGTAGAGACTTGGTTTTAATCTTAAATAGTTCGAAACATACATATCAACATCCTATTAGCTGTAATGCAAATATTTGTCCAAATATGTCCGGAAATGCTATTTCTGGCACTTTGACCTTTGACCTTAGATTACCATATCTCCGTAACTAGTGGTTGACTCGATTTTGGCTGCAAATCAATCCGAGCATGCAAGTTTATATTTGCTTTAATTAGAACTATTTTAAAATAATGATGGGAAATGTACTTTCTGACCTTTGACATTTTGTACATTTTAAACCATTGTATTCCCTATATATTATTGCGAATTAACCATGATTTTATATGCTAGGAAATCTAGTATTTACATTAAAAACTGGGATTTTTTAATTAAAAATTATTACATTTTATGAGTAGACCAATCTCCAAAAACTATACCTTTGTCACTCATCATGAAATTATGCAAATTAGCCTATATGCAAATTAGGGATTAACAAATAAAATTCCCATATCTCTGCAACCACTGGTCGTAAAGAGTTACAACTTGCCTAGAAAAAATGTATTTATATTTACTACAAGAAACAACTATTTTGAAAAATGAACGGAATGGGTGATTTAACATTTCACCTTATTTTACAAAGTGTTCAAATATATTCGGTGTGAATGACAATTGTTAATTTCATACAGAAGTGTTTTTTGTTTTAATTAATGTATATGGTGTGCAGATTAAGATACTGAGAATTAATCACAACTCAGTCATATCTATACTCATAATTCATATATACCGTATAAATCATAAAATTTGAATTCATTATGAAAATATGATTTGATAAATATAAAGGTAATCATATCCTGGTATCTGCAGAACGATCTACTTTGGCTATTAGACCTCATCAATGCAGCTAAGGGTAAACCAGCTTAGGTGGAGCATAGATTATCTCCACATTCAACTCCATCAATGCAAATGAATGGCTACGCAGGTAGACTGAGTCTTTATATACTATATACATAGACCAGGTGTGAATTCAAGTATCACAATAAAAGTCTAATACACTTTCGTGGTTGTTGAAATATTAAGATCAGTGGTAATACTGGCTTATACTATATTCTATAGACGCTGAGAATATCTTTTTCAGTTGTGTCCAATAAAGAACATAGCCACAGTTTCGTAAAATGTAATACATTTAAACAACTGGGACCAGCCCATCAATACGGAAGATGTCCTTATGATGCAAAATTTTATAATACCTGTAATACAAAATGTAAATTCTAATATGAATATTAAAGTATGAAGTGTGACATGGGAAGCAGTGATTTCTGTCAGTGATATTTACTATCTCATTATAGAGTATTCTACTGTAATGTCTTCTTTTGAACTGTTGAAATAAAGTTATCACAAGTGTTATTATTATTATTATTATTATTTTGGATTTATTAAGCGCTTTTCCCAAAGACCAAAGCGCTGTACAAAAATAGATTGAC
>JAOTQE010135440.1:0-11912 GCA_025631205.1 Nesometra sesokonis
AGAATAACTAAGTGCGCCTCGGGTTTGGGAGGATACTCTACCCATAGGCCTAGAAGATTTTTAAAATAATAAGCCTCTAGATAAGCATCTTGGAGGATAACAAGTCATTACTTTTTTTCTATTTTACTAAACAAATTTGGGTTTATTGTAGAAAATTAGGGAATATCCCCAATCAAAAAGTGGGAGAGTCGTTTTACCCAACCTTTACATCTGCTCAGGTCCGGGATTTTAATGTTAGATCATAATTAGAAATATGGTATAACTGCAAATGTTAGATTTGAAGATACGAATGTTAAGTTTAAATTTTTGACAAACCAATCAAATTTACTGACGTGACTGACAGTTTTGGACACCTTGACTCTGAAGAAAGACAACGGAGAGAGTCAAGGTGTCCGAAACTGTCAGTCAGGCCAGTAAATTTGATTGCTTTGCCAAAAATTTAAACTTACCATTATAGAAACATGGTGTTTGGAATTATGTGGTCTTTGTGGTGTAGATCGTAGAGGTACTGTAAAGTTAAGACTACATTAGTTAGGGAATTATGCCGGACAATAGCGTAGGGTTTTTTGGTGGGGATGAGAGGAGGGTGGGTGGCGGGTGGGGTGATTTAAGTAATTGCCGTCTAATGTTTGTCTTAAGGGTTTAATGTTAAAAAAACAGTTGCTTTTACCTTCCTGTTCTTCATCCTCTTCATAATCCGGTGCACTTCGTCTCCTTCGTCTTAACGGTGGTATTTTGTTTACAACTTCTTTGATGTCAATTTCAGAATGGTCAGATATACTGTTATCTACGTCGAATGCACTAGCCGAATCCCAGGTTTCCGAATACTGATTACATACAATACTGTGCATAGTGTGATGTGCGGATATTAACTGCCGTATTAATATCTGGTCTCGCTCCCGCAATTGTACCTATTGGAATCAAATGTTTATAGGCCTATTAATATATAATGATTAGGTTGTGTTGGTACTGATAATGATGATGATGATAATGATATAGTGATGATTATAACAACGATGGTAATAATGCATGGCGATGGCAATAGTGATGGGGTGACAGTTATGACGTTGTTATTGTTGTTGTTGATGATGATGACGACGACGACGACGATGATGATGATGTAGGGGCGGATTTAGGGGGAGGGGCGAAACCGGCGCGCGCCCCTATTATAGCCAAAACGTTGTGCCCCGCACTCCTTTTATATTAGGTGCGCCGGCTCAAAAATGGTACCAGGAAAACCCAAATTACGGTTAAAATATACTGTACCAGACAGGGGCGGGTGCAGACTTTTGAAAAAGGGGAATGGAAGGAGGGGGGGGGGGAAAGCGGTATAAAGTCAAATTTCTAGGGGGTCCGGGGGCATGCACACCTGGGAAATTTTGGACTTTAGATATCTTGAAATGGCCTCAGGGGCGTATTAAGGGATCAATTCTAGCTAAATATTTTCGTTTTATAGACAATATAAATAATATTGATATATTTTTCTTTCCGAAATTAGGACCAGGGCCGCTCCCCTTAAACCCATACTATACCATCTTACCAATTCGTGACGTATCATTTTTATACATTTTTCTAATCTATCAATATCTGTTGATTGCCTTTCGTTAAAAACTCGCCAAATATCTTTAATAGAGGTATCTTCCGACGACAAAATTCGTTCATCTTGTTTTGAAACAACTGATGTTTGCGTTGATGTTGAGTCGTCACTATGATAACTATCGCTATCTACAGATTTCTGCGTTGAATTTTGAAAATTTTCAGCGACTAAAATATCTGAGCTTCTATCTAAGCCGCTTAAGATGTGTTGCATCTCCTCCTTTAATTTACCAATTCTAAGTTGAGTTCGTCTAGGTGTTGTACCAAACTGAGATGAAACGTCACTATCACTGGAGTCAGTCTCATCCAGGGAAGTTACGCACACCAACATTGCACACGGAATACAGATATCAACTGGTTGTCGTGTCTTTACACAACCTTGAGAAATCCGCCGTTTCCTCGTCATTTAACATTGTCAATATCGAACACGAGCAGAGCTTTTTCATCGATCGATAGAAACGACAGACAAAAGACATGAAGCATTTACAACTACTCAACTAACATACTAAACAAAAGACGGCACTTTTCTGCATTCCATAAGTGTTTATTTTCGGTAGCTAAGTCAATCTCTAAATTGTCCTTATTTCACTTCCGTTAACAAACCGAACCGTCAATTAGCCGCGGAGAAAGCGCGTTATCGACAACTGTTTTCAAGTAACTATATTATATAGATTTTATTTCGTTGTTGTGAGACACAAAGGATATCCCACGAAAGTCTGAAGTGGACTCTTCTTTCCAGGAGTCTGGTGTTGATTAGGCTGTGTTACAACGCTAACGAGAAAACAACAGCTAATGTAGGCTATAACAAACAACCGCTAATGTAGAAAACTCAATTTATGTAGAAAAAATCCCAGCTAATTTAAAAAGATCAACATTTAATGTAGACAGCTGAAATTGCCTCACAGCTAATGGAATACAGAGAACAGCTAATGTAGAAAACTACAATGTCATTAAATGGAACTAAAGTAACGTACCTACGCATTTCACAGTGGCGCGTAAACGCTGTGTTAAATTGTTTAAGTGATCGACTATGCTTTTGAGTTTTTTACATTAGCGGTTCTTTCTAAATTAGCTGTTGTTTTCTACATTAGCGGTTGTAACAAACAGTGCAACCTGAGAATCCCCTAGTCTTTTTTTTTGTCTGAAGACTATTGTTTTCTTCAACGACGAACAATACTTGGAACCAACGACATAACGTCTCCGGAGGAAAGTGGCGACTTTCCATCAGACCTGGAACCAGCGATTCTCCATCGTTTAGCTCACATGACGCTAGCGACTACCGCCACTTTAATCAACTGAGCTACTGTAAATGCAAATCTCGACATTTTTTTTTCATATTTTCGAAATTGTAAAAATGCAAAAGGTCAAGCTTCTGGTTTCTTATGACGTCATACGACACCACTACAACGCATGCGTCAAATTCTCAAAATAAAAAGTACCATATCTCGTGCGAACCGCGTACATTGTAACGATGACATTTTACGTCATAAGACATTAACATTTGACCTCTCGTCATTTTTTAGTAGGTAGTAGTATAGTCACGTTTTTTTTATATTGCTAATTAAAACAACCTTTTTTTGAACAAAAAAAAGCATAACAGAATTCGGCTCCTAAAGTAATATTAAAAACATTTACAAGCTAATATAATTCACAACAAAAATGCATACACAAAAACACCACGTCTTTGTGTCAGAAATGAAAGATATTTCGATATTAATTATGTCATCATCAAGAATTATCAATCCTGATGATTACATAATTTATATCGAAATATTGATCCTGACCCGAAGTATTCATTCTTTCTTACATGAAGTTGAACATTTTAGATTTAACATCACCGATTTGCACCCCTTGGTCTTGGAGGTGTTTGTAAATGATAGAGTTCGTAAATGAGAAATGTTGATATAAACTAAAGGCTTTCGGAACAAACAATTATTTGTTTTTTATTTTTTGTACTTGCTTTTTTTTTAAACGAGAAAGGGAAGAAATATTGAAGCAATATAAATGTAATTATATTATTATGTAGTAATGTAATAGACCATTTTTTAATGATATCTGAGGCTCTGAGTGTTTGTAAAATAGAAGGTTTTTAAATGAGCAGTGGTCGACTGTAGTGTTAACTGTTCCCTGGTAGGGGTATGTTGAATTTCACTTTCTGAAAAGCGCTAGGCGGACGTTAGATAAAAAATACAAACAAAAATAAACACAAAAACGGCAAGCGCAACAGACGAACAAACTTAAAAAACAAAAGATAAACTCAACAAATAAAAGAGAAATAAAAAAAATAAACATGAAAACCAAGTGCAAACCTAATAAAAGAAAAAAAAATGGTTTAAATCCAACGAATTACAATTTAGACAAACCAGAGAAATCATCGTCATCATCACCACTGCCACTACCACCAGGGGCGGATCCAGGATCCACCGAAAGGAGGGGGAGGGGCACACTTTTCCACTCCGGGTGGGCGTGGTCGCCAATTTTTTTCCGACGAGCAAAAAAAGGGTCATTTATTTTTCCTATTTGGTGCTCTAGTACCCTATTTTGGTGGGGCGCATCATCCTCTTCATCATCATCCTTCTCCTCCTCGTCGTCGTCATGATCATCATCATCATCATCATCATCATCATCCTTTTCCTCCTCGTTGTCGTCATCATCATATTCATCATCATCATCATCACCATCACCATCACCATCACCATCACCATCATCATCATCATCATCATCATCATCATAATCATCGTCATCGTCATCGTCATCGTCGTCGTCGTCGTCGTTGTCGTCGTCGTCGTCGTCATCATCATCATCATCGATCATCATTATCATCATCATCATCATCATCATCATCATTATCATCATCATCATCACCACCACAACCACCACCACCACCACCATCATCATCATCATATCATCATCATCATCATCATCATCATCATCATCGATCATCATTATCATCATCATCATCATCATCATCATTATCATCATCATCATCATCACCACCACAACTACCACCACCACCACCATCATCATCATCATATCATCATCATCATCATCATCATCATCATCATCATCATCATTATTATTAGGCCTAGTATACTAATCATCATAATTTAATTTAGGATGAAATAAATTACAGTAGGCCTATAATAATTATACATTAATTTGTGCAAATTGATTACTTACCTGCATTCTTCCAACAGTTACTGATTTTGAAAACGCCACCATGCTATACGTTCATTCATCCGTGAATTTATTTTGATTGGTCGCTGACGTATTTGTTATTGCACTTTTCCGTCATAAAGTATTCTAGGCCTAGCTACTCAAAGCTTTTGGTGATAATCGATCAAAATTACATCATTTTAGTGTACAATTGAACAGTCGTACTTAAAGAAAAACAAAGATGGATGCGGCGTTTGGTAAAAAGAGAAAAATAGACGACACTGTAAGTATCTACATTTGTTTATGATACCACATGAAAGCAAGGCAGACGTTGTGACGATGCATGGCGACGGAGGGATGGCATCCGGACCGTATGTAGGAGAAGATCAGTACATGGCCTCGAACTTTGAGCTTTTCCGGATGTCCGACAGTGAAAAGGAGGCCTAGGCTAAGACAACAAATACATTTTAGAGTTTAGAGTAGGTATTTGTTTTATTATTTAGCCTGCTACTATCAGGCCATGCCTAGGAGATCTAACACAATGCAAGCATGTGTGAAAGATATATTTCTTGGCACAGTGCCAGTTAAATAAAACTGTTTCCCAAATAAAACCACACACCACAAATAAATAATCGAACACCACACTTGTTTTGTAGAAAAGTACATTGATTTGTAAATCTGTAAATTAGCAGTCACATCTACTCGTACTGTTACTAATAGTAATAATAACTAGATCGATTATTAATTTAGATTTAAATACCATAAATTATTATGTCATAATTAATAAATTAAATAATGGCCATTTATTAGAATTTCACAGAGCCTTCAGAGTTCCTTAATCTAGATAAAATAATATTGTATCTATTACATGATACTGTAACATTAACAAATCAACATGAAATGCCAATATCACATGCCAAATTTTTAGTTTTGGTTAAAAACACAATCATAACTTTAAGTACCATTGGCCGTATATTTATTACTCTAAAAGAGGATTTAACATCAGTCCTTGTTCTCAAATGATGTGGATTTTAATAAGAATACTATACTAATTTATGTACTCTAAGAATTGTTTATAACATGCAATTTTTGTTGTTGTGTGGGTGGAGGAAGTGAATGAAACTAAGGATTATGCTGATGGTTGCTCGCTGCTGTGTGGTTAGAGGCATGTAGGAGGTGTGTCAAAACCAGCCAATAAGATTGCAGTACAAACAAAGCTTAATGTAACAGTGCACCACCTCAGCATGACTTCATTAATAATGTTATAGTCAATGTTAATGTCAATGTTAACAAACCAATCACCATTGCTGTGACCAACTATTTTGTTCGGATTTCTGGACAGTTTGGTTTACAGAGAGTCAAGTTAACAAAACCTGTGTTGACATTGGTTTCATGTTAAGGACTTCAAAGTGTTTTTTTTTTGCTTTCTACATGTAATTGTTAAGCACCTTTCAAATCATTAGTTGAAGTTGGATGAATAGTAAAGTTTAGTTTTTGAATTACGGAAATTTTTGATACTAAAACACAATTTTCTCCAGGACCTTTTTCTAAGGGTCAATGGAAAAGGGCAAAGTAGCTTACCTATTTAAAGTCTTTTATTAATATAATCATACAATTAAAAGGGACACGAAAGTATTGATGATTAGCTATAAAATAAACATTCATATTTTGAGGAAATTGAAATGCATATTGCAGGGCTCGAATTTAACCAAGGCACCAAGGCAATTTGCCGCTGGTGCCCTCTCATTTGGCCTTGGTGCCCCTAATTTTAAGTAATACAAAAGAATGCAATTTGAACAAAATGGCCTCAGGTGCCCTGTTGTACCCCTTAAAATCAAGCCCAAAATGGCCTTGCCCCTACAAATCCCAAATTCGAGGCCTGATATTGGATCAGTAATTGTTTATGTTCCCTTTGGAAATGATTTTAAGGGCCCATTCCTTTTTATAATTGTTTATGGCACTGAGGCCAATTGAGAGGACACAAAAGGCAGCTGACCTTGGTGACTTGGTTAAATTTGTGTACTGACATTGAGTAAAAAAATTAAGGGTAAGTGGGCTAGCCCACCACTACCCAGCAATACATCCAACTATCTAACTTATTGCTAAAGACCAGAGATTGTAAATTTCATTAGACCATAAATCACTTACATTTTAATTTTCAGCCTTGCAAACATTTTATAATGGACTTGGGTATAAAATTTGCTACCCAAGATAGAGTTTCAGTTTAAAAACATTAAATGATACATGGATGTATTTTACATGAGAAACTTACATTTATTTTTCTTCTTTTATTCAATTAGCATGACAGCCCAAGAGTCACAAGAGTAGAAAATTCCTCAAAGACATGTGGGTCCTCACGAAAGACATGTGGATCGTCATGAAAGACATGTGGATCCTCATGAAAGACATGTGGATCCTCTTGAAAGTGTTATATATCGGGTGGGCATAAAAAAATTGCCCGTACTTTGGTGATGCATTGCTCCACTATACTTTGGTCAAACTATGTAAAACTTTACACATTCAATTTCAAATGACATTGTGTTGGTATTATATTAACCAATTTTCAAGTCCATAGCCCTAGTAGTTTTTATACAGGGTTAAAATGAAAACATAGCCTCCAAAACACGCGTTCCGGTGACCCACATTATATTGCAAGTCAGCTGTCATGAGTAGAGCACACGATGAGCCTGTATGACACGCATCAATCAAGGATCATATAAAAAAAATATCTGGCACTAGTGTTTAAGACACTCTTCTGTCAGTTAAGTATGAGTTTTGTTGAATCAAAATATTTTTTTCTGGTGTGAACAAGAAATTGATAGCAACATGTTTCAAAAAAAGTGCTGGAGAGAGAAAAAAATTGTGAAAGTCTTTACTTTATGAGAAAAAAAAACTGGAATAAAAGTTTAGTTACCAATACGATTAGAAAATTTGAAAGAACAGGCATTCTAGAAGGGAAGCCGTGCAGTGGACGTCGACCCAAAACCGTTTGCTCCGAAAAAATATTTTCATAATATGGAAAAAGCACTTTGTTCACAGAAGACAAATATCTGCATTGACAAATTACAGGGACAGATTGTGATGAACCTCGAGTATCTCGGAGTTCTGTGAGAAATATGACCAAAGAACTGGAATTAAAATTGTGCACCGAACACAAATTTTAAATATGATAATTATAATGGTTTGACAGAAAAGAAAATAGTTTCACAGAAACCTTTAAAATAGGTTTTCGAAGAGAAAACGAATGGCCTCGTGGATGAAAATGATTCTATTTTAGATTGCGCGCAATAGACATGACCGAAATTTCCGGAATTTGCGTTTTTGACTCATTATATTGATTTTGGTCCCATGAACAGAATTCGTAATTGATGAATTTGAAATTTGGTATGTATACTTAGAACATGATGTTCTTTGAGTGTGTACATTTTTAGAAACTGACGAAAAAGGGTTTTGAAGATATCCAGTGTCAAAGTACGGGGAATTTTTTTATGCCCACCCGGTATATATTATACATATGTTTTTGAGGATGTTATTCAAATATTTAAAAAAAAGTAGTAAAAAGTGAGTGGCATATTAGCTCAGTTTTTAGCTGTTCGAAATCACTGTGCTGTGCACTGAACTGTGACTCACTCATGGTTCGATTCAACACCACTCCACTCTCCTTGTGTTTCGGCTGGAGGGTCGAAATACAAGTTTCTAGCGCACCGTCTTTCAGATGAGATGTTAAGCAGTTGGTCCCGTGTACAGCATGGCTCATGTGCACGTTAAAGAACGCAGTACACTCTTCGAAAAAGAGTAGGGGATTGTCTCCCGGTGTACTGCCCAATTACCACCAGAAGGACCCTCTGGAAATAAGTCCACTTTAGACTTTAGTGGATTATCCTCGGTGTTCTACACCGAATAAATCAAATCAAATCAAATCAAAAGCACTGAATAACTGTTTTCACAAATAATATTGCCCTTTCAATCTCATGCTCCAATGGGTGATAACTATTTAAAAATGGGTGGTAAAATGATTAAAAATTGTACAGTACTTATTTAGAGGCCTAGAGTGGGTGAAAGGTTTAAATTAGGCTGGGTGGAAGGCCTTAAAATAAACCTTACGGTTGGTGAAAATATTGAGAGTGGGCAGCACCGCTCACTTCTGCCTAGCATTTGCATTTATACCCTTTAAATGTAAAAAGTTTTAAATCTTCCTGTTTAAAATAATATCTGCTCCCCTTCTAATTCAACAAATTTGGGAAATTATATTATCAGAATAAAAAATCTCAAAACGCTGACCCAAATTTTTGGGATTTTGGGTTGGATTTGGACCATGTAAAGATTTTCAAATAAAACATTCAATTCAAATAAAACATTTCTTTCACAATAATAATATAAACAATCTTCTAAAATAAATTGAAGGAGGCACAATTCCGGGAAAGCAGAGCTTGTGTTGGAGGTGCCTGAAACATTAAACAGAAATTAACAATAGAAAACTCTTCGAAAAAGAGTAGGGGATTGTCTCCCGGTGTACTGCCCAATTACCACCAGAAGGACCCTCTGGGAATAAGTCCACTTCAGACTTTAGTGGATTATCCTCGGTGTTCTACACCGAATAAATCAAATCAAATCAAAAGCACTGAATAACTGTTTTCACAAATAATATTGCCCTTTCAATCTCATGCTCCAATGGGTGATAACTATTTAAAAATGGGTGGTAAAATGATTAAAAATTGTACAGTACTTATTTAGAGGCCTAGAGTGGGTGAAAGGTTTAAATTAGGCTGGGTGGAAGGCCTTAAAATAAACCTTACGGTTGGTGAAAATATTGAGAGTGGGCAGCACCGCTCACTTCTGCCTAGCATTTGCATTTATACCCTTTAAATGTAAAAAGTTTTAAATCTTCCTGTTTAAAATAATATCTGCTCCCCTTCTAATTCAACAAATTTGGGAAATTATATTATCAGAATAAAAAATCTCAAAACGCTGACCCAAATTTTTGGGATTTTGGGTTGGATTTGGACCATGTAAAGATTTTCAAATAAAACATTCAATTCAAATAAAACATTTCTTTCACAATAATAATATAAACAATCTTCTAAAATAAATTGAAGGAGGCACAATTCCGGGAAAGCAGAGCTTGTGTTGGAGGTGCCTGAAACATTAAACAGAAATTAACAATAGAAAACAGACAGATAACATTATTCATAATCACATTCATAAAGTATTACAGTATATGGATGAACATTATATTAAAAAAAACATACATAAAAAACATTACTTAAAAAATTAATAAATACTATTGTTAATTAAATATTGTTTTACTTTAGAAATAAATGTTTTTATGGATGGTGAAACTGTAAGATTAAGGGGAAGTGAATTCCATATTTTGGGACCTGTGTAGCTAATATTGTGCTGAAATGAAGTTTTTTTGTGTTTGGGAATGTGGAGTTTATTTGAGATTCTTGTACTGTAGTGGTGTAATTCGTTATTATGTAAAAATATGGAACATAGATGAGACGGAAGAATAGAGTTTAACCTTTTATATACGAATGAGCAGATTATTTTATTTTAGGCCCTAATGTGCCCAGGATGAGTCTGTTGTATCCATTTTGGACCATTGCATTATAACAGCCATTTATTTTAATGTGATGGTTTATCATGCAATGAAATTAAATGAGCTCAAATCACATGTTACTGTTAACCGTTTGGTGAGAAAAAGCATACGGTATTCAGTCCTCACTTATTATACAAAGAATATCTGGCAGCCATATTGTAGATCTCAACAAAGGATTTGGTGCTACTTAAGATAGTTTAACCCAAGTCAAATTGATTGAAGATTAGTACTTTTGTGTCGGCTTTCGAGTGTTCCATTCACAGCAAACATGGTGGTAAGCTAACAAGTTGTTTATTGTACTGTATCTTGTTTGTATTGTGGTTTTTATTTCCAAGATGCTATGTAATACTGTACTGTAAGTTTTAGCTAGTTAGCATCATTTAAATTAATTTTTGCATATACTGTAAGTAGTTTTAATATTTTATCTTGAATCAAAATTATCTTTATATTGTGTGTTTAAAATTATATTTCATTGTTGTATTGTATTGTCGCATTTACATAACGTACTATATTGTGTTTAATTTTATCATGTAGAGCACCCCTTAATATCATCCTTGCTGGAAGGGCTACCCTGTACAGTTGAAATAAATAAATAAATACTCTATTTTGAGATTTAGTGCAACATTGGGATCTGTGTTCATGGACATTTCTTCAAACCATTTTATCATTTTGTGTTTTATGAAGTTTAGGTTCAACTTTCCTTTTATCGGCCAGAGGAACTTGGATTGTGATTAATAAAGTAATATTAAACAAGTTTAAAAGCAATTACCAATTTAGCTTATTTTTGCAATTTAAACAGCTGTACATGATTTTCAAGGCTGTTGTTGATTGATGACAAATATATTCTATTTATAGAGACTCACACAGAAGCGCTGTCAAACCCAATCTAATGCAATTACTTTAAATTTAGGCCTCTCCATGCATAAAATTATAATTATTACCATATCTACCAGTTAAAGTGGGAAATCTAGGGTTTGACTTTGGGGGTTTCTAGTGACTATATGGTATATCCAGAGTGGATACTTAGGGTTCTCGAGAATACAAGTTGAGAGTTAAAAAAAAATAAAATTAGCATAAAAATATGAGGATTGAGGCCTTGAGCACCTCCCTTGAAAGGAAATGAACATCCCGCATCTGAAGAAAGTAAGTATAATGACAGATGAAAAGAACTTGAAAGTCAGCCATTCCACCATCAAAGTGGTGCAGTAGTAGAAACAATGTTTTTTAAATTGTTTTTATGCTTGTTTGAGTGTCCCTGTAAACTATTTTTAAAAGTTCATGATTTATTTAATTGTTATTCATTATTGTTTTGTTTTAGGGCAATTCCATAAAGCAGGGTCATTTTTTGAACTTTTTCAAATTAAGAAAATTTATACAAATTTGGTATCAAACTAAAGCTTTATTATATGTAGTTTCAGGAACAAAAACTTATTTTTAAATTTTCTGATGAGAAAATATAAAAATGATGGTTTAAAGATTGTTATCTTGAATTCATTGAATATTGGTAAAAATATGGTAATATTTATGGGTTGAGAAAACATACATGGATTCAAATATTATT
>JAOTQE010135451.1:0-11911 GCA_025631205.1 Nesometra sesokonis
AATTGATGAGTAAATTTTAAGTGATCAAGGTGCCGACGATTAATGATATTGATAAATGGTAGGCTAACTAAATATTGCTTATAAATTTAAGTCTATTATTTAAGGAACACCAATTAAGACACTTAAACTAAACACTTCATGAGGGGATGAAGTAGGCCACTGATAGAAAGAGTGGAATTAAATTATTAATGGTGTAAATGCTCATCTACAAACAATGAAGCGGAAACATCATGATGATGTTTGAAAGACTTACTGGTCCATTGACGCCATTTTCTATTTGTTTTGGCTGCTTCTGTGGTGACACATCATATGACCATTCGATAGTAGCAGGGGATGTAGAAGTTGGTAAGGTAGCATTCACTAACACTACATCAGAATTGGGCTCAATCATGCCACATTCTCTGGCAACACTTATAGCCGTCAACATGTTGTCACCTTAAAATATGAACAAGCTTGTTGAAAAAAAAAATTAAAGAAAAATACATTCTGTCTATAGCATAAATGTAGAAAAATTGAACAAGTGGTCTCATATCTCCTGGTCCTTTAGCGTAGTGGAATAATCTACAGGCTTTTACATTGTGGAACAGCTGTGGCATCAACCAAAATAGACCTGGTTTGGTTTCTAAAAGAGAAAATATACAACGCATTTATGAAGCAATTCCTCCTCAGGCACTTCAAACATCATGGTACCCTGATGCTTGGGAGTTGGCCATGATCTTCCATGATTCCAGAAACTTCCCATTTGATGCCTTAAGGTTGGTCATGATGATATGAACATCTTCCATGATGTTTAAAATGTTATTCAACAGGCTCAGAATGCTATGTAGGCCAATTAAATGCCTCCTAATTATTTAAATTATCCCGCATCACCTCAAACTATGATGTTTGCTATGATGCTTGCATATGATGCTGTGAAGATTGTAATTTTTATTAACCCTCATGTGTATTAATTCATGTATTTGTCACTTCCTACATGGGTGGTGTTGTTATCACCATTTGAAAATAAACTCTCCGAATAGGTAGGTAGACCATGTTTTTTTTTCATTTCATTTCATTTTATTCAATATCATATTCGCAGCCAATGGCTGAATTGCATGATATTAACAAATATAAAACATATTTACAAATATAAAACATTTCTATAAATATTCATGTTAAATCACTAGGGAGATCTACCTAGTACCACAGGGAACTACCTAGTAACTAGGTAATATATAATTAACATGTTTATGCTATTGATACTTGAAGGTCAATAAGCAATTGATTGTTTGTTATGTCAGTTCTTTATTTTTATTTGTTACTATGAAGGTTTAAAATATGATTGTATTTTCCTATGTAGAGAACATTGCTGACACCATAATCCTTGGTAGTCACCCTTGAGTGGGGAGCTGACTCTAAGGTAGTAAATTGATGATTTTTGGTGGGTTAACCCTGCTAACTACAGTTGCACCTCCCTGTGTATGAGGCAGAAGGCCGTAAACGTAAGTTTACAAACTTGGCCTCTATTGGCCGAAATTCTTGTAAGCGGACACTTCCCGTAAGCGGACACTTTTGCCGGACCCAAGAGTGTCCGCTTACGGGAGGTTCAACTGTACCTATATCTACTTTGTCACTACCATTACTTTACTCATCATGTGGCACACACACACACACACCTCAGCCGTTTATTTCCTATTTGCGTTCAATGTTCTACAGAATTTCAAAATTCACAAATCTAAATTCTAGGCCTTACCTGTCACCATAACCGTTCTGATACTAGCCTTTCTTAGCTCATGAATGACCTTTGTTGACTGTGGTTTTAGCATATTTTGTAGAACCAACAGGCCTAGGAATATCAGGTCATTTTCGACCTCTGACCTAGTAATAAATATTAAATAATCAAACAATGATATTCATAACATTCTTAAATATTTTTTTTTGGTATACTGATGGAAATATTATATTGTATTGGATAGAATGTATACTGAAAATCAGGCAGAATGTGATTACAGCCCCATACTAACAGACATGTTTCAGTGTACTGTGCATTGTTGCCTACTGGTCCATAACCATGATCAAATACTTGAATAAATTCTTAAAACTACGAATAGTCTTAATAATACCCACTTGTAAAACAAAAATACATATTATCTCGAACCACATAGTCCTGAAAGAAAAATAACCTTGCCTATAAGAATAGGCTAGGTTCGTTACCAAGCAATCTTCTTTGCTCTACTTCACATGACCATGGCGTAATATCCAGTGACTTCAGAGACTGGTCACTTTTCAAAGTTATATTTCCCAAATAACAGTTTTGATCCTTGCATTGCTAGTCATGTGATGCCATTCCACCTATCACATACTAGTATTTATAAAAGCAATGTAATATGAAAGTCTAAATCATACTCTTCTATCTTGAAGGGCACAGTTTGCTGAATATTTTTAAAAATGCATATAATCAAGGTGAAATATCACTATGTGTAATCATTGTTTACCTTGGTAGCTTCTGAATATGATGCCATGACACTTTGTGACTGAGAGGGCGCCATCCAAGTGCAATTACACGTAATCCTTGCTGTGTGTAACTCTGCAGTGTTGTGTGGAAATTGGATGGAACTAAAACACAAAGTTATAGTTTGATAAGGGACAATGTCAAAATTGCCCTGCTGCAGTTACTGCAGCAATTCAGTTACAACAGTATTAGTTCAAAAATTTAATATTAAATCTATTAAATTATCTATTAAACCCAAGCCAAAGGAATGAAAAGACAAACATTGAGTTATTTATAAATCATAAAACTACACATTATCTTTGACATGCAAAAACAAAACAGTCAGTTTCAAACAATGCTTCCTTACGAAGTTATGAACAAACAAAATTCGAAAATTTAGAATGTAAGTTTTGAAAAAACTTCATTTTAAAAGTTTATTACTATAATGTGATCAAGCAGGGTCATTGTAAATTTTAATTTATCTAATATTTTTTTTATCATATATCTAAATTGTTATTGTAGTATGAACATTTTCAATTAAGCTAATACCTACTTGTTTGTTTATTGCATAAAGAAGCTATCATCTCGGGGGCTCCTTTCACATACACGTCCATATTCCTTGCACCTAGTGTCCGTGTTATAACACTCATCTTCTGGAGAGCTGATGAAAATGGGTACAGCTTTACGATTCCAATTTCATATGGTATCTAAATAAAAAAATAAATAACATAACACGGGCCATGTCATGGCAAAACCATCAAGTTGTCACAAAAATGTAAACAAAAATTAATGAAACTCTATTACACTTTTGGTAAGATTTAAAATGAGGGATAAGTTAGCAAATCACGACATATAACCAAAGGTATGGAACAAAATAGACAAAAATTTCTGTTAAATTTGTTGATATTTCCTGGTGTTTGCTTATTTCTCAATAACCTTCTGTGCGATAACTTGGTGGTTTGGCATGACTTGCCAATATTAGTTTATTCTTAAAACAAAATAATTTGTATCCATTGTTTCACATTTTTTTTCTTAGTTTTTACAAAATTAGCTAAAAGAAGACTGGAATTAAAATATTTTGTTACAAGTTCGCAGAAAAATCTTCTTGAGCTATGAACTTTACATCCTACCAACACATCATTTTTATGAGATTTTACATTGTTTCAAGTGTACGAAACCTGCTACATGTTTTTAGTAACTAGTACCCCTTTTACACTGCAAAACGATAACAATTCCAGGACGACCCCGCAACGATTGCAGAACGAGTTTCCGTTTACATCGGATCAGTTATTGCCAAATGAATCCCGTTGAACCACTGCGAATCCGTTTACACTGCTCTATCAACCGAGTCCCGATTGTTCAGCAAATGTTTACATAATAGCGCCCCCAAACACGTAGTTAAGGATAAAAAGAGATTCGAGTTGTTATTATATGGTACTTCAAACTTACACAGATCACAGGTAAAATTACACATGTTTTTGAATTAAATAGTATACTACAGTAATATATATTATAGAACTAACATACAAATAAATTATTTTTATATTAAATATAATGTTAGTTGAGTAAAATTTATTGCCTAGGTGAAAAAGGATGTCAAACCATTCGTTTCGGAATTGATCGAAGCTGAATGCATTCCGCTTCGACGTTGCGGGACAGTCCTGGGACGCTTCACCCCGCAATTGACTTTTTACGCTGTTTACACTGCAAATCGATCCCGCAATTATTCGTTCCGGGATGCACAATTGCAGGACGATTCCGCAATTGTGTTGGCAGTGTAAAAGGGGTATAATACTGTTGTAACTGAATTACTGCAGTAACTGCTGTAGGATGATTTTTATATGGTCCCTTGCTTATCAAACTATAACTTTGTGTTTTAGTTTCTTCCAACTTCACACAACACTACAAACTATAAACTTTACAACACTCAACACATCATTTTTATTATCAATTGATGGTGTAAAACATGACTCAATTTGACACCTCACATTCAGAGCCAAGCCAAAGGAGGGATAAGACTCAAAGCTAGTTTTCTACAATAGGGAAAAACATGAAAATGATCAATTTTTTCTCTTTTCTATTTCAAAAACATAAGTTTATATATCCAACTTTAATAGTAAATGAACAATTTTCAGATATATCATTCCTGATGATGACATAATTTATGTCGAAATATTGAATCTTGTCACGATGGCGTGTATCTCATTGCTTGGAGTATGCATTATACTTTCTTTACTTGAAGTTGATTAGTGGACCTTTCGGATTTCAGATGTATGATCAATAAATTTTCACAAAATGCAATTAAAAATAACCCTTTGTAATCACAGCATACTGATATTAATTAATTACGGCACCTCATAACCGGAACATCATTTAACTTCTACCCACAATGTCACTGTACACACTGTACATTGTTTTAAGTCGTTGTGTTACATGTTTTACTTTCAGGTTCTCATTATGCCTACCTGATCAGAATTTATCGGGAAGTAAGTTTCAGTCGTGGTTGGTTTGACAACGGTGGGCATCATGTTACCATATTTAGTTGTGTCATCCTGTCCTTGCTCTTCCAAAATCTAGAGATAGACAAACATGTCAGTATTATGGGGAACCATAAAGCAGGGAAGGAATAAAGATAGCGCTAACAATAGAGGTTTGAGGTCATCAAACTTGAACTTCACCTATCATTACAGTTTCTGACTCCTTGTTGCTTTTGGCTTCATTTACTATTAACTTAAAATATTCCCAAAGGTCAATATCCTCATCATTACTATCAGCTAAAATCAGTGATAATGCATGACTGGGGCAAAAAACTTAATTTTTTGCCATTTTTCTTGCAAAGCATGTGCAGTTATGTCAACACTAGATAATTCACCCAAATTACCCATTAAATAGAGGGCAGCATTACTAAAAAGTGCTTAAAAGTGAGGTCGTTCTGTAAATGGCCTACGCATCCATGGCCCATGGCCCACAATCTTAAACGGTTAATATCCTGTTGAACAGATATGATAATCAACATCACACAATATAATCTATTCATTTCGCATTCGCAAATTTTTTGTCTTTTACCATCTTCATAATCATCTGTATTTTCATGCAACACCTAAATTCACTTACCCATTTTGTTGCTTCAAACATCTTTAAATCTAATGGATCTCCTGTGATTTTACCCTCAATGATGGTCAAGGAGTGACAAGCTGCCATGCAAGCAAGGAAGGGGCCATGAGGCAGTTCATCAGCATGCTTTACTAATGGCAGGAAGTGATCATCTTGAGTTGGTACAACGCCTAGCATATCAAGACCATCTTCTGTTAGAGTTCCAGTCTAAAGAAACAATGCAAATATTAATAAAAATACAAATTTACTTCTACACTACAGAAATATACGTACCTCAGGAGTACTTTCGGATGTGTACACAGCAAAACATCAGCTGACGACGGATGTAGCACATCTGAAAGTACTCCTGAGGTACGTATATTGCTTTTTTGTAGAAGTTTAAATTCTTATTTCTATTACTATCTACCACTACGTATGAATCTTCACTTCTATTTAATGCAAATATTGTTAACTTATTTACTGTCACAATGTATTTTTTTTAATCAATTAAAATCTTAGTTAGAAAAGTTAGAAATGCTTTACTTTTTGAGAAGATGCATTCTCTTCATTTAATAATGCCCCTTTTACACAGCATAATCCCCTTGCATACACACCATGCCCTTTGCACTCGACTTGCAGTCCAAGTATTTTAAACCCAGTATCCCTTGTAAACAGCCTATAATCATTTGCATCTAGCCTATGCTTCTGGCACTCATTCTATGCTCATTGTACCTGGGCAATACCTTTTGCACCCAGTCTATACCCACTACACGAAGCTTGTGCCCAAGCGATGGACCATGTTTCAAGACTATTGCCCTTACACCCCAGCCTATGCACTTTGAATCCAGTATATGCTCCTTGTACTTAGCCTAAGACCATTGAGCCAGCCTATGCCCCATGCAGCTAGCCCATATCCTTTGTACACAACCTATATACTTTGCACCCAGTCTACAGTAGGTCCCTTTCACCAAGCTTTGCTAACCCTCTCTGCCTGCCACTTGTATTCAGTTTACATCCCTTAATAATATAATAGAGTACAAAATTACCTTGTCAAAGCAGACCAATTTCATTTTTCCACACATGTTAATTCGTTGAGGGCTTATACAGAAGATACCAGCCTTCTTCAAGCGTGACTGTGCATAGATGGTTCCGACTGTCATAGCCGCGGGTAATGCTGGTGGGACAGCTATGGTGATGACGTCCAATGCCTTGTAAATAATATCTTTTACATGAGCCTATAAATTTAAAATAAACAAAAATTAGTTTTGCTAAAAAGAAATACCTACCCATTTAAAGGGCAAATATGGGATTAAAATTTCTATGGATGCATCTAAAGAACAATTGTGGCAGAGCCAAATAATATGAGACATAAGCCGCATATGCTGGTTTTCCACAATAGGAAGAAATTTTAAAAATATACAGTTCATACATTCAACTTTCACACTAACTTAACAAATTTTGGGTATATGATCAAAAAATGTTTCAAAAATGCAACCTAAAATGACTTAGTCAATATATACTGATAAAGAATTTTCAAATGCAGTTTTCTCAAAACTTAAATTTAAATATTCGAACTTTGATTGTTCATAACTTTGCAAGAATATATAGTTTGAAAGTGATTTTTTTTTGCATGTTAAAGATAATAATGTGTAGTTTTACAATCTATACAAAAAACTCAATTCTCAATTTTCTGACTTATGCCTCATTTGGCTTGGCTCTGCCAATTAGTTGTGACCTAACAGATAAAATTTCACAACATCTGGACAATGATGTTCCAAGCCAAGTCTAAAATCAAAAGTGGGTCTACTACTCAAATTACACAGTGTTAAAGAATAGGAAAATAGAAAATTTTAACAGGGTTGTCCTTAAAAACCAAAATCGAATTACAATTATACCTCACATAATTGCAAAGATCAGCCAAATTCACATTTGAACAAGTAAATTTGAGTGTGACCTTTGATACAGTTTTCAAACACAACCATTTCAAAATATGTAATTTCTCATTTTTTAACATTGTGTAATAAGAGTGTAAACTCTTTTTTAAATTTAAGACCTACTTTGGAAAGGGTTTTCCTTTTATATTTCATTGTTCAAATGTTGTGAAATTGTGTCAATTAGGTCACAGTTGTTCTATAGGTGTATCCATAGAAATTTCAATCCCAGAGTTCCCCTTGAATCATGTTGTTCACATAAGAGTGGCATTTAGCTCAATTGTTAAACTGGTGGTAATCATTGTGCTGTGTGCTGAACTGTGAAGATTCACTGGTCTTTGGTTCGATCAATTACATTGCCACTCTCGTTGTGCTTTGGCCGGATGGTTAAAATGCAAGTTTTGTTATTTCCTTTTATACAGTGTTGGTTACTCACAATGCACATTCTAGTGGGCAGTTAAATTTAGTTAAGCAGAAACTCTAATGCATGACAATTCAGTAACTGCTGTATCCCTAGTTATAAAATGCAATTTCATTTGTCTGGTGGTACAGAAACAGTTTGATTTCCACCCAGGAACAACTAGCAAATTGTTCGGAAGCATTTTTAACTGTACCAAAAATTCGGTAAATTCAGGGTTGGAAAATACCCTGATTTTACGTTCCCTGGATTTTACATACGCATAAAATGATCGGTGATGTCATCAATTTTAGAGAGATTTTTACCATCACAAAGTATTTTGACAAAAAAATAAATTTGGAGGAAAATTATATTTGTGTCAAAAATTTTTAATTAATTCTAACATTCAAATAACAAAACATAAAATAATGTTTTAATCAATGAATTCAAGTCATTTAAAGTCATTTTAAAGCCATCATGTTATCGATTTTTCTCTAGGTCTAGCCTAGGCTTTCCATTATAACCAGTGAGTAAAATAAACCAAACTATAGAGGGCTCACTCCGGAGCTAAAAACCCCACGTTTTTGTTTTGTGATGATTTAATTTGATCAGTTTTAGTAATTTTAAAAGCATTTTATTGTCAATTTTTATTGTGAAATTTATTAAAACATAATAGAAAACAAACATGACTAGTAATTACTGGAATAATTAGGCTTAACTTAGCACAAAATCTATGGCTGATCTTGGTGCTTAGGTCTAGGCTAGCTTCATGCTTTGCTCTGCAGCAGGCAAAACACTGTGTGTTGTAGCCCCTAGCTAGGCCTAAATTTTACACAATCCTACGGATTATGTAGGACCTCTGGTCCTGTTTCGTATGTAAAAGTTAGGTTCAACTGTAGTATGATTTTTACCTTGTTTTTCATTAAGACTGGGATGGTATACAGAAGACCAGCTACTGCTAAACATCCAAGCACCATTACAAAGCGTAAAGCATCTTGGTAGAACTTAAAACCAATATTCTTAGGGTAAAGAATTGAGCGAACTAACTCGCCTTTAGCTGTATCAAAACCTGAAATTTGTAACAGAAAATAATAATAAACATGTTTTTAATGAGAAGGTGGTATACAGAATAAAACATCTCTTCCCACAGTATGATACACAAAGATAACCAATAAATCCAAAGACTTGTTTCCAATAGGGTCCTTCTGGTGGTGATTGGGCAGTAAACTGCTAAGATAGTACTGTTCTTGATTTTTTTTTTATCTTAAGTGTGTACTGTGTTCTTTAACCAAACATATGATCCATGTATGTCAACCCACTAGGGCGATATGTGAGGGGTCTTGACAAAATGAGTTCTGTTTTACACCAGGCCATTTTGAGATATTCACAAAAATAGGCAGAGAGTCATGGTTTTATAAAAATTAGATTTGTTCGTTTTGTGAATTTTATACTTAAATTTTTGCAAACATCATGTTTATGTCTATTACAATAAACATGTTTTTAACTACATTTTGTAAGGACCGTTTTTAAAAATTATTGGAAAAAAAGGCAGGAAGTCAACAGTTGTCCATTTTCTCCACAGTGTGTTTGCAGGTGTGTATATTTCAAAATTATTTTTCTCCGATTATACTACACCTACGAACCTAATTCAAAAACTAAATTAAAGCTTCTTCTGTTCAAATATAACAATAACTCATTTTGTGGTGACACCTCACATATTCAAACTGTGGACAAACGACTGGTATGGTTCAGAATGCAACACACTAACAACCACCAACTTAGCCAACTGAGCTAAATACCACTCCCTGAGTTTTCCAGACAATCCCTAACAAAATGCCCTTTCTATATACTGTAAATTCAGTATTTGTATATATTGTTCATGTAATGTGGTGATAACTAGCCAAATAGGCAATCATGAAATAGATATAAAAGTGATTGTAAAAAATGTTGATTTTAAATCCAAAAGTGGAAAATAGAAGTAGCCTATACAAGAATTATACATTTGAAATTTCTGTTTTTCTTTGATCAACAATTTTTTTATGATTATAATATGATTAATGTACTGTAAAAAATATATGTATTGATGTTCAAAGAAAATAAAGAAATTGTCATTGTAACTGTCAATTTTATTGTCATCGTCATTACTAATTTCATTGTCATTGTCATTACTGCCATAGTTATCAAGCTTGGGATGCTTGTCAGTTAACAATAATAACAATGTAATATTTAGACATTTATATTGCGGAAATTTGAATTCAAATCGAATCATCAAAAGCGCAGTGGACTAGATGTTGCACATTCGATAACTTTATTCTCCCCTAAGGGTCACGTCATGTCCTATGCACCTACTATATTAGTGCACATCCTTCTGTCCACGGCAGGGCTTGTGTATGGACCAGTACACCGGGGTAACCCACTACTCGTCTCGAAAGATGTACAGGGTTCTTTATAGTGCACAAGAGCCATTTTGTACACTGGGTCTACGGTTTATAGTCCTTATCCGAGAAGACTTGTTCCACCACCAAACCCATTGTGCGAGCAGGCCTCGAACACGTGCTGTTATTTATGCATGGTTCACGGTTTTCCTGCTTTAACCACTCGGTCATACAACTCGCACAAGTTGCGATAGAACAGCCAACAGAAAAACATTGTTACCTGTCCTGGCTACGATGGCACAGACTCGCTCTCCTCCATAGTACCTTGTCTGTATCACCTGGGTACCACAGAATAGAGTGTGACGCTTGTGAAGATCAGGTGAATAGTACACGTCACCACCAGGTGGGTTGGGTAAGGGGATCTTAGTCACTGGCACACTTTCACCTAAAAAAAAAAACAAAACAAAGATGACATTACATAAATAATGATTTAAAGGTATAATATTTGGCAATGTCTTTAGGCCACTGAGACATTCATTTGTTGTACAGAAATCCAAAATTAAGTTACTGAGTATGCAAATAAACTAACCATGAATATTATTTTAGAAGTAATAAACATGTAAATTTCCAAATTAATTTTTGGGGTAAATTGGAAGAAATGCGCTTTTAATTAAATTTATAAAGGACAAATGTGAGGTGTCATGACAAAATGAGTCATGTTGTATGCCAGGTGATTTTGAGATATCAACAAAAATAGACAGAAAGTCATAATTTTATAAAAATGAGATTTCTGTTATGTTAAGTTTAATGCTTAAATTTTATAATTAAAAATACCCTATTTACAATAAACTTGTTTTTGAACTACATTTTGTAAAGGCTGTTTTTCAAAATCAATGGAAAAACAGGCAGGAAATGAACAGGTGTTTATCTTTGAAGTTAATTTTCTCCAAAGTGTGATTCCAAACATGTATGTTTTTAAATGATGTTCCTCTGGTTATTCTGAAGTTATGAATCTCATTTAAAAACCAATTTAACACATTGACTGCCAGCGACGAGTATACTCACCAACCAGGTGTTGCTGTGTGTGCCAGTGATGAGTATACTCGTCAAAAACAGTGTACCTTTATAATGTTGCTCACGACACATGCGTACTTTGTAAACTTACAGCATCTTCAGGGGTAGTTCAGGAAGATACACGTAGACGATAATGTTGAAATAATTTTTTTTGTTTGTTGTGTTTTATTGCAGGCAGTTTAAAAGATTACGAAGTGTGTGGCGCCCTTTGTACATAACAATCATATTTCCCATGCACGCGAGTAAACTCGCCACTGGCGTAGGCAACAACATTTCTTTCCCAGTGCCAACGACGAGTATACTCATCACCTAATGTATTCCCGCCAAAATATTAGACATGCTATTTTGATGATGTGACTAAATAAAACCTTAAAGATGTGTTGTCACCTGAAAATTACCAAAAAATCATCAACATTAATTTTGAAATTAACTTGATCATATCAAAGTAGCATCAGAGTTGGGAACTGGAGAATGGAAATTGGTGTGTTTAGGAGTTGTTTAATGAGATTTTTACAGTGAGAAATTATCAAAAATATAGAGGCTTCCAGCCTTTTTGATGTTTTTTGCTCAT
>JAOTQE010135462.1:0-11911 GCA_025631205.1 Nesometra sesokonis
TTTTACTACCCCTGAAGGGGGGTGCTCGAGCACCCTGAGCACCTCCCTGGATACGCCACTGCCCCTGGTGGGGGCTGAGAGACGGAGTCTATCTGCACTCTAATAGTTAATAGCATGTATTTGGCATATTAGTTGTAATATAACTGATATGGATGATGATTTTAGAATAGGCGGTCTTTTGTGTGAGTGCAGTGTAGTACCAACTACAGATGCGAAAATAGGAAAAAGGGTTCAATATTAGTGGTGGGGGGTCGGTTTTTAAAAGGGGGTTCGCTCAAAAAGGAGGTTCGTACGAACCCCCAGGAACCCCTCTGGCTACGGGCCTGCAATCAGAGGGACGGATCCAGGGGTGCGCAGGGGCGCGTTCCCTCCTTTGACGTTTCATTTTTTCTGCCCTCAGCTCCAGTGGGGAATTCGGCGCTCCCCCCCCCCCCATCACCCGCCTCGCATTACCCACTTTCAGAAATTCTGGATCCGCTCCTGCCAATTCTATACAAAACAAATCGCATTTAATATAGGACATGAATTTGAGAGACAACAGGACTGGCCATTATTCAGCCATTTACTCCCTATTTTATTTTATGAAAACAATAGAAAACATACCAAGTTAATTCCCCATGACAAGCATGTCTGTGGTTTAGAGACAGTGTGAGAACCAAAAGATATAAGGAGATAGCTGTATTCTTTCCATTGTTCGTTAAATTGTCTAATTTTGTGCCCTGGGTTCTTAATTATAGATAAACATTTAGATTAATACTAATTCTACACACCAGTTGTATACCAGTAAAGAGGATCAACCAACGGAACAAGTGATAAGCAGAACACAATGGATTAAATTATCTCTAACGATATATAATCGACGATGAACGATTCACTGTGTATTTTACAACGAAATACAATTCAAAACGATCCGTTTATATATAACCTAGGGACTACCTATTGTCACAAATTGAATTGAAGTTTAGCTGTCAAGCTGGTCGTGCGACAGAGAGGCGATGAAATCTAAAAGTTTAATGATTAACAACTCATTTGAACGTGACTATTTTGAAATGCTTACAATTTATTATTTTTTAGGCATTGTTATTAAAATATTCGTCATTGTTAATCGTTGCCTGCGATATATTATCATTATCACTATCATCGTCGTCGCCGCCGTCGGTTAGACATTATTAGGCCTAAAATAGTTCCATCTCCTTTTTGGTATGTTATGGTAGAGGCGAGATGAAATAAAAACTCATGGCGTTAAGGAAAGTGTTTTACTGACAAACTACGTGAATGGGGCTAAGAGCCATCCAACCCGATTTTAAAAGCATCATCCTCATCGTCGTCGTCGTCATCATCATCATCACCATCATCATCGTCATCATCATCACCATCATCATCATCACCATCATCATCATCATCATCATCATCTTTGTCATCGTCGTCGTCATCATAATTACCATCGTCATCATCAATCAACATCATCATCATCATCATCATCCTCGTCGTCCTCGTCGTCATCATCATAATCATCATCATCATCATTATAATCATAATCATTATCATCTTCATCATCATCATCATCAACATCATCAAAATAGGCGTCATTATCACCACCACTACCATCATTAAACCATCATCATTATCGTCATCATCATAGAATAATTAAAAAGTAAGTACACGACACCTGGTGACCTGGTGTATCAGGATTGCAATTTTAACGCGACGTAATCACAAAAAATGCACATAGTTATAATAATCTATATTTTTATGATTTTTCTTCCCTTCCCACATTTACGAATTTTGCTACTACAGACGATTTTACAATATTGAAAAATCGCAAAAGATTGATAAATGTCGTCGTCAATCGTAATTTATCGTATTGCTTCGTACTGGATCTTGCCATCGTGATGGGGCACGATTTTGTTTGTTTGGAATATTCAAAAAATCGTGCTCAATCGGAGCCGTGACATTAATTCTTGGTCTACTCAGGGAACGACTGTTCCCTGGTCTACTGTAGTGTTCCCTGGTCTACTGTAGTGGCACCGTATAAGCATAAATTACGTTAACTGTTCCCTGGTATAAGTGAAGTAACTTTAACGTCGTTGGTCGTGACGATGTCTTGTGTATTCGTACACATCGGTAGTGCCAAACAGCACGTACGGCGCACCAAGATATCACTACGTTGCTGAGAGGATTAAAAGACGACGTCACCAGGATACCATCAAGACTGGTTTGTATCGTGCGACTCCGGTGTCAGAAAGTTTTTCCAACACATTGACCACCCGGAAAAGACTAAAAAATGTAAAGAGACGGAGAGAAAACACAAAAGTTTGAGAAATTCGCCGTACGAAGAAATCTATTTATTATAAGTACTCTAAAATGCAGTCATTTCAACCACAGAAAACACCAAATTTTCAAAGGGAGAATTCCTCCTCACCCAATCCCTGCTCACTCACAAAAGTGTACGAGAAAGAAGTCTGAGTATCGTTATAAGTACTCTATAATGCTCACGTTTCCACAGAATTTTCTCAAATGCCCTCACTGCCTTCTTGGTGACTCTGTTCAACAACAGATCTGTGGTTCACCCAACGTAAACGAACTTGAAAATACTAAAAAAAATGTACAGCGTAACTGATTTGCAATCCGAGTCTAAAATGCAGTCACAAAAAAATGGAAAACGTACGAGTGATGTCTTTACCCGTTAGGTTCATGTCTTCGACGTTACTGACCTTGTTTATTAGTTATCTGGCCTATACCTGCTAACAAATTTTTATTTTTAGGAACTTGCATACTGAGTGTGTTTGAAAATGGTTACAGTACAAAATTTAGTGCATATGCCTAATTGTGTTTTTTTGTGTGTGTGTGTTTGTCTTTTTGAGGTTCGGCTGGTTTAACCGTACTGAAATTTTAGTGTCGTCATACATCCTGACGGCGACGCGACTTAGTAAGGTCTAAACGAAACTTTCTGAGTAGGCCCTACGAATCACTACGATCGATTGCGAATTTTGTACTTTTAAAAATCATGCTCCATCGTAGCAAAAATCCTGAATGTGGAAAGGGGCATTTCCGGATTATGTATACCTGTCAACTTTTAGGAGCCCAATGCGTTAGAATCCGCCGCCAGGTACCAGGTGCCCAATAGATTTCAATAAAAACAAGTTGCTGGACGTTGTTTTTGTTTTAGTCTAACCCATCCATCCTTAAGTTTTTCATGAAAAACACCTAGCCTAGATTTTATAATTCTTCATGACATTTTTGTCTCGGACTTATTCTTATGCTCGTAAAAATCGATATGCGTATGAGACGTCAAGCATATAGACCATGCGTGGGACTCGCGCATTGTGTGTGTGAGTTGCCAGGTTGTACCACGGACCTGGTCGGTTAGCTACCCTGTCCTGGAACATAGTAACATCCCATCCAGAGCCGTCCATCATTTCGGAAACCACGCGATACTGACAGGTTTTCAAAGACCTCAGTCGATTAAATACATATCGAGTGATAACTTTAATAACTAACAATATTTTGCTACCAGGAATCTTGTTTTTATAACGACTATTTATTGTTCCAGATAAATAAGTAACCTGAATGGTGAAACAGTTAAACATTTGCGTTTTCTTTGCGTCAGAATCGATACTTCTCTGATAGAGCGTCAACAACGCATGTTATTCATACTTTTGTATTTCAGTTAAACTTTGTTTGATTTATCGATGACTTTTGTTTTTGCACATGTGGAGAAATTTGTAGTTTATAATCAGATGTTGTTTATTCTAAATTGTGTTATATTTGTTTTAATCGTTCTTATGTTTTATTTGACAAACGTTTACATTATAGAAATATGACTTAAACAAATATCCGAATATGTTTTTTGGTAATCGGTGGACCTACACAATGAGTGTAATGATGCGCGAAGAAGAGAAAGAAACAAATGATTGTTAATAAAAAGACAAGCGCACTTCAGTTTAGTCAGAATAAAATAGTTATCCGAGGGGCACGCGACACTCTAATGGCAGATCGTAATAAACCTGAATCAAATAATTATTACAGTATTATACCGGTAAGCCATCTTTTATTTTATTACCATACATAAAATACATATGTAAATAGAGGCCTATGCATATTTTGTTTCTGTTAAGCCTATACTTATTTTAAAGTTACCTTTTAAAGTAATTGGAACCCATCCATGAAATATGATTTGATTTATTTAAACACATTTATAATCGCTTCAGTTGCGTATGACGAGTATAAAAAAAGTTTATGGCATAGATGTTGGCCTAATGTGCTTTAGGCTCAATAATTACTGAAATTAATACTGCATTGAGTACAGATAACATATATATGGTACCAAATATGTACCTTATTCCAGACTCACAAAACTCACTATTGCCAGGCGCCAAATGTCTCATTTGGTTAATTATGTGCACACAACAAGTAAGGGAAATTTATTTTGAAAATTTTAAAGAGGCTAACGCCGGATGCGCCCCTAACCCAAATCCGCCCGTCTATGTTCTGTCTTTTTATATCCCAAATCTAACTGTATCAACTGTTATTATTCAACAGGATATTTGACTTAAAAAAGAACAACATGGCTAGTAGTGCAGCATATCAGCCCCTAGACCTATCGAAGAGCAAGGCTAACATTCAAACGACAAATAGTGATTCATCGGATCAAATCACAATTTCCCGGTCATACAACCCGTTTATGCTTCAACATAGACCCGGCTTACATTTTAGCAATCCGGTACATAAACCAAAATCAAAGAAAGACATTGACTGTAATCTTTCGTGGTCTAGCACCTTTGGAACTGCGATACCGACAACAACGATTCCTCCCAATTTGTTATCCCTACATCACAAAAACGGGTTTGTCTATGTACCTCCACCACCAGGAGTATTCCAAGCAGAAGACAAAGTGACGTCAACCGAAGGTGGAATTTCACGGCCTGTGCCTTCGAAAGTATTTTCGCATTATGGTATACCATTACCACCATCATCACTTACCACAACTGATATGGAATCTGCTATTCACAAGTTGTCGGTATCGGCTCCTGAGTATTGTTGCTGTTCAGGTGTTCGTGGTATCGCCGGGTTCGATCCTAGCCGACACATTTCAGACTATTTTACGCCAGCTTTCATGTTCCGCAATAACTATTCCATTGATTCCCTTAATGCAATCGCACCACTCCGGCGAGAATACATGTTTCCTTCTGATCAGACGACAGGTATGTCCAAGGCATATCCATACACTACTACTGAACATTTTTATAATCATGTTCCAAATAAATATATACCTCATGACTCAATGAACTATCGATCAAAGGACGTCTGTGAATTATGGAAATACGAAGGAGATAGAATAGGATTTTTACCTTCAAATGGTAGTAGGCCTAAACAGTTGAAACGTACTGATAGTGAAATACAATCGTCTGAACGGAGCGTTACAATTGACGAATCTGAAGAAGAAGATACGATAATGGAACGCAAATCAGTTTCTGATAAAGATCACTCAGAAGAACCAAGTTTTGAAAAAACGAAACAGGAATGTAGCACGTCTAATGATTCAAATACATCGGTTAAATCAAGTGAAGATGAAGGAGAGAGGGCGAAGGTCAAAACCAAGACGTCAGGTTATTACTCAGCTCACGAGGTTTCGACCAACGTTAGCATGACCGAAAGTTGCAACTCTCTTCCAACTAGTCCAGCATTGGCCACAAACTCAAACGAATCCATAAGACCAGGCCCCGTTGACATGTTCATTAATCGCGAGGCTCTAGACAAGAACGTTATAATTGAGTGTAGTAACTCTGGTCAAACTAATCAACTGCGTCCGAAGTCTAAAGATTCTATCGGACCTGGCTACATTGAGATGATTGCGAAGGCTATTCTTAACTCCAAGTCTAAACGATGTATGCTGACCGATATTTACAAGTACATATCAACTACATATTCACGTTACAGGTAATTTACATTACAATACTTTAAATAAGGACTCCTAATATGTGTTTCTCCATCTATAAAGGACATTGGTTAACCGACCAACATACCCGATATTTTTTTACTGACTGACAGACAGACCAACTCTCCAACCAGGACCGGACCCAATATTTATAAAAAAAAAGAATGTGGGGTGAGGATGCGAGTGCGAGCATAGACCTGTGCCATAGGACGTCAGGGGTACACATTAATTTGCCAGGGAGTTTTTTAGGTTCCCACGTACAACAGTGTTAGGCCTAAATAGACACTTTTCTTGTCCTATGATGGAACAGTAAGAAGAAGGTGGGTGATGAGATACACAAGAATCGCATCCTCCTTGGTACGTGGCTGCAGGTTGATAGATATACACTCATTGGTCATTGATTCATTGGTCATTTATTCAATTTTGTTTATTGAACACAAATGGGCACTCTAAGAGTGTATACTCCCGGCCACATGATTCTCCACTCTATAAATTCTAAACCTTTGATCTTACCCCTTCTAATTACCTTGATTTTTGTTATCTTGCCTTTTTAAAATTTAATCATCTTGAGGTCTTTAGTTAAGAATCATTTTGACCAAGTTTCACAAGTTTCTGATGGAAACTGTGGCTGTAGGCTGTTCACAAATAGCAAACACACAAGGGACGAAAACAAACGGACATCCTCGAAAACTTCGTTGGGCGGAAGTAATTTGGTCTAAAAATTATTTCAGTTCACTGAAGATATTTCTTTTTTACAGGGACGACACTGTTTGCTGGCGAAATATCGTCCGTCACCATCTCTCTCATTACGAATGCTTCGTCAAAGCTGAACACAACGGACATGCGCATTACTGGACGATCAACCCTGATATGGAACAAGATTTCGCTAATGGCAAGTTTCACCGAAAGCGGCGACCGAATCGTCGGAAGCGAACCATTCCAAGCTCAAAAATAATCGCCAGTAAGTCTTCAACATTGGACTCCGTAACGTCGCCTATTGCTAACTGGTTCCCAAGTACGTTCCATCCGTATTGTCGTAACGAACTCACAAAACCGTACATTTTCTTTCAAGGACAGCATTGGCTAAATGAGGATCAGATGCGCAGTTGCTATCCGTACGCGACGTACGGAGATCCAAGCATGGCCAGGTATCCCCTCGAAAAAAATTATCGATGATATGCAAATGATTAATGTATTAATAATTCCAATTAAGAACCTATACTGTATTGGTTTGACAAAATAAGCTGAAAGGGTCAGATGGTAAACGACCGCTCTTGAATATTGTAGAGTCCATTTATCTGTCAATGACTGACGAGTATCAAAGCAAGAGAAGAAAGAGATGCACACCCGTAGCCTGGGGAGGATGGGGGAGTTGGAATGTACCACATACAAGACCGAAATGTCTCTTTTATGTAACGGAAACCCGTAAAGATTGAAATTTCGGCATTTTTTTTAAACGTCAAATTTAAAACGCAGAAGATGTTACCGGAGGGGAGATTCACCAAAACCGTCGACTATCCGCACCTTACCATTTCAAATTCTGTGTACGGCTCTGATGTGCATTGCTGGGCAATAATTGCACAGTAGATGTACATCCCCATTACAAAAGTTTTGTCAAGCCTTATCACAAGGCATGGATTATTTTTTTATTTTATCGCTTAGCTGTACAGTGCGGTATATTCTCTATAAACGTTTGATGTAGTTATTCAGCGAGGTGGCTAATCCAAAATTACCCTACCTTTCTTTGAAAATGTAGGCTAGATTTTATCAATGGGAATGTACACGTAATGCAATAGGTTAAAATTTGCCACATAATCTTTGCCACATAATCTTTGCCACACAATCTTTGCCAAAACACAGTTCTGTGAACGCTAACATATTAAGGTTAAGTAGTTTTACGTTTTGGGACACGGTACGGTAACAAGTATTGAAAATTCCATTGCCGTAATTTTATCTCTTCATCGTTCAATTTTATTTTACATAGCTGTGAATGAATACCAGTATTAAACTAATTATAATAATATTATAATATTGTTAATATTGATGCATAAACAAAATCAGCAGCGAAGGTATTATAATTAGCCTATGTCAAATAAGTATATTACAATCAGTATTATTGTACTGTAATAATACTCGTTAATAAATCCATCCAGAATTAGTGTATACAATCCATATTTAAATAGATTTAGAAATATAATAAAATAATAATAATTTAAGTGAACCACATTTGTTATTGTTTATTTGTTGTTTAATGGGTTTTAATTTCTAGAGAGAAAACTTAAAAAGAAAATCTATGTAATTTTAAGCAAAATGGAAAAACCTAATGCACAAGCATAAGAGGGGACAATTTCTTCACAAATCAACAGAACCGCAGTAGGGGATACGCTCACGTCGCCTCGGTCATTCCGTATCTTGACACCTATTCTAAAAAATAATTTAGGAACTTCATGGAAAATATTGTGGAAAAAATTAGGTGGGCGAAAACAAGTGTATTTTTAGTCGAACGTTGACGATATTAACAGAAGATAGGTAAACATGAACAAAAACAATACATTTTTTTAATTTAAAGTTTTAACCGCCAACAACACAATCAACAGTTGTCCGGTGTTCACCGAAAAGTGCGGGTTCACATTCTACATTGTAGAACAGGAATGAATTTGAAGTAGAGATATATTGCATTATTGAAAACAAATATATCTTTTAAAACAATACGCTGTTACATTGTGACCCAATGAAGGCGACGAAGAAGTGCTGGAGCTGGGGCGATGGAACCGGTACGCCGTACCCATATTTAGCTGTGATTTTAAGCTATAATTCAAAACTAAAATAATAATAATATCCTTGATGAAATAAAGAATTGGTTTACAACATTATGGAATGGATTGTGTTACAAGTGTTTTCCAATGGGGGAGGGGTGATAATGTGAAGTGCTTTGAGGCCTTGGCAACAAATGGCTATTTAGAGACTGTAACTTTTGCCATGATAAAATGCTGAATGACCATTATTAAAAATAGTGGGATAATTAGTGACAGTATTAATGACGGTAATGTCTCAATTGCGTTAAATTACGACTAATTGATATGTATAAAATGAATTATATATTATTATACTTAGGATAAAAGAGTGCAATTTCCGAGCATCTAGATGTTTTATTTTCTTATAAAATTTCCTCGCCTCAGCCCCCACCATGGTACCCCTACCATTCTTTCCCAAATTCCTTCTAAAGAAACGGAAACAATAAATAAAATTAACGGCTTAAGTGCTCTTTATGAGTATCTAGACGTGTGCCGTTAATTCTAAAATTTTCCCACCTCCAACCATGGTGGGGCTGAAGTGACTGTCGTGCCGTAGCGATTCAGTACGGGCTTCCGCCGCCCCTGTGGACATACTATGTATTGATCCGTGAATAGCTTTATCTACCTACTAAAATGGCGTTCTGGTTTTTTTTCTCTGTTCAACAAATATAATCTGAAAATATTGCATGTGTAATTATAGCGGAACAAACTATCTTAAAACTACTTAATTTGTTGTTAATAGTATGCGGCGCTTTGAGGGAATTTACACATTTCTTTTCTGATCACTTAAACAAATCTCAGCAATTATTGTGAAGTCATCGTGTGTCACACCATGACTTCAGTCTGATGTTTTCTCCTCCCCACGCCTCCAATCAAACGTTACAAGAATTTACGACGTATGTTTTCGTTTTCGATTCGTAAAGTTGCGAAACCTTACTAATATCATCGGGAACATCGGTTATATCTTACTAATATCTGTTCATAATCTCATCGATCTATTGGTCAGTTGAGCGGTCGGTCAATCGGTTAGTTGTGTGATTGGTCCCAACTTATTAGGATGTCGGTATTGTTATACAGTGTAACACCAACGAGTTTAGATTAATGTTCTACTGGTACTACTGTAGAAAATTAACAAAATATACCACTTTTTTTGAAGGCTTAACTTTACACCTGAAAACACTGATCAGTAGAAATAGTAATTTATAAAGTTACAAAAGCTTATACCTAAATATTAGGTGCCAAAAATTTGTATAGTGCACAGTGACAGAAGTACTGTAACAGGATTAACCCGATCCACCACGGGATCGGGTTTACTAATCCAGTAGGCCTACACAGAAACATTTGACTAACCTGAAACCAAATAATTATAGATCGGATATTGGGTCGTTGGTCTCGTTTCTACATTGTTCCATGGGGTTCCGACATGAACGAAGAGGAGGAGTGTAGTACATACTTTTGCCACGGGATGTAATGTGTGGTGGACAATGCTCCACACCCAGTGACTTGCTGCTCCACTGATGATCACGTCATGCGCAGGTATTTCGCTACTCAGGTTACTGTTATTAATTGTAGAAAATTTACAATAATTATAAATAAGGTGATGTTACGTTATGTTTTCAAATGTGACTGGAAGGGACGCCATATCTTCAGGTTCTAGATCCTCAATATTGGGGACGTCTTCTGGACCTAGGTCATCGCTATCGAGTTCGCCTTCAAACATACGTTGAAGAACAACCTCAACGTTCCTAATTCCTGAAAACAAAATTAAACGAAAAATATCTAAACCATGGCACCTCAACTATTATCAGTTATCACCGGCGGTAATCGTATGTTTCCAATCATCTACACTTTCAGGCGTATGGTAAAACCACCAAGTTGTCGCACTGGGAGTTTTTGAGAAATAAGCTAATAACACCAGGAAATCAAATACAAAGAAAATATTTGTAGGCCTATATTTTGTCCAATAACTTCGGTTATAAATGTTCGATTTTGATAATTGACCTCTCATTGTAAAGGTTATAAGAAGCTTACTTAGGTTTTTAATAATAATATTATCAATTTTCCTGCAACTTGGTGGATTTCCGTCGTGACATGCCTCATTTTTATTAGAAAATCTTTATAACCTTTAACTTAAATTTTCTAAATCAATCCTTGTACTGTACTCACTTCCAGTAAGTTTAAACCGTACACCGTCATCTCTCAAGCTTGTGCTACTGTCAGTTTGCTCCGTCTGTTCAATACCATTTTGTTGCACAAGATCTTCGATTGCAATTGGTGATTCGTCAGTAACCAAGTCCACTTCATCTGTTCCTCTTGATTTCTTCTTACGCCTCTTTTTGGGGCTTTGTGCTTCAAATTCACCTTCTGTTACCCTGATGTGAATTAAGAATTGACAATCACATTATTGAAGAAGTAGCCAACGGACGGCAAACAATTCCGTGTTCACTTGCCAAAAGTAATACTATTCCTTTATTTAAAAAACAATAGTCAAGACAGTCAAGTGACTAGAACACTTTTTGTCATTCTGTTGAACCGAGGGTGACGGCTCTCAGTTTACTCAACAGTGAATGACTACCTAGTTTATACCAACATGGCGATGAACTGGCCACCCTACCACACATTAGTATAGTGGAAGCAGCTGGGGCAACGGTTGCGTTCCGGTCTTCCAACACGAGGTCGGTGGTTCGGAGCCACTCTGATCAGGTTTTTGTATTCTTAGGTAAAAAACGTTGCCTCTTTCCACCAAGGAGTATAAGTGGGTACCTGAGGCTGCTTCATTGCGGAACGGATTGTGTTCCATAAAAAGTCATATAATATTACAATGAGCTCCTACAGCTCATTCCCCATACATTCAGTGTTGAATATGTGAATACCTTAACCTTTTGTTTGTTTTTTTTTATGCAGAGGACGAGGACGTTCAATTAAACTATTTTGCTCTGTCTGTCTTTCTGTTTGTCTTTGTGTCTTGCTGTCTGTCTGTCCCCGTGACAGTGGCGGCGCTACGGGGAGGGGGCTAGGCAGGGCTACAGCCCCCCCCCCGTCGGGGGACCTTTGCCCCCCCCCCGTCGGGGAGAAAATTAAGGTTTTGTCGGGGCTTTGTAGGTAATGCCAAGAGACAAACGAAGCCCCAAGCACCAAAACGGGCTAAAAACCACGCAAAACACGGCAAATAACGTTT